>OZ024909.1:83865543-83925543 GCA_964017125.1 Flabesymbios commensalis
GTTTTGTACCTAAAAATTCGTTAAATTTCAGGTAATTGTTTTGTTGTAAAAACTGCTGAGAATAAAAGCGCTGTACGTGCTGAATAATTAATAGTAGCCTAATCTCATTTTATTCACTGTCATAATTAACATCTTAACGGGAAATTTCAGGTCCCAATTTTCTAAAATACCTAGGTATATTATCTCAAATCAGACTTCCTTATTGTGGTTTGTAATCAAATAATTTTATTTAATTATGACATGTAGTATAAATGCGGTGCGAAACCTTAAACATAAATATAACCTACCAATTTACATAATGATGACACTAGGCGAAATATGTGTACTTAAAAAGGTAGTATGCTTAATAATTTAAAGCTTGAAAGTATGCTATCAATTTCAGCTGAAAATAAATAAATAAATTCCGCATTAACCAAACACCAGATATTGTCGTTACTATCAACCACAGCCCCAATGTTACCATGAATTCTAAAAATATATTTCCCGTGGACATAAAATATGGTACAGATATTACCGTACGTGCTTTCAATTATATTTTTTATCACTGTAAGATTCAAATGGAATAGTTGTAATTTTATCGGTGTTTTCATACTGTTTTTTATTCATTTGAAGCTGGATTTTCCTGACACAATTTCCATCTTCTAATGACGAAAACATTTTTATTGCTAAAAAAATGACTTTTGAGGTATTTGTTTAATGAGGCATCTAACGCAAACTAATCCATCAATTTCATTTTATTTTTATTTATTTTTTTATTTAAAAAATATACATACAAGGGTTAAATAATGAAGTTTCTGTGGCAAACACTACTGTTTCGTATAGTCTATATACCGTTTTCTTCAATATGAAAGGGTGTATCTGCCACTTCACAAAATGGCAGATACACCCTTTCATATCCAAGCGAACCAAAGTTATATTCCATAATATCAGCCATTTGCACACAGAATCTCCACACTTTAGACATCGTAAAACGTTTTGTTGACAAATAAACCATAACGGGCGATCCTGAATATTGATACCAAAATACCTGCGCCTAAAGGCACACACAGGGGCCAGTTTATGGCTGTCACGGGGCCCAACGTACCGCCAAGTCTACTGATAATTGGCCAGTGAGAAATTATCCTAATAACGTCTTATAAAGGGCCTTAATGGGAGCTACAGGCATGCGGGCAGGCATGCGATTTGCCCCGCATATCTCCATATGTTAACCTTTGAAACCCTATCTATTTTTATTTGTGGTCCAGCGCCAGATTTTATTATGCAGAAAAGTACACAAAACTCACTCACTCACTCACTCACTCACTCACTCACTCACTCACTCACTCACTCACTCACTCACTCACTCACTCACTCACTCACTCACTCACTCACTCACTCACTCACTCACTCACTCACTCACTCACTCACTCACTCACTTGAAGATAACTAAGCTCAGCCGAAATGGAAATTCCCTACGTCACTTTACGTCAAGTGTAATTGTAACAATATTAGATTATCTACTCCTCAGTCACACAACTGGATCTGAGATTGGGGACTCCCTCTGTGTATGGCTTCAGGCATGTTATGCCATCTGTCACGTCATTCTCATGGGGATTCTGATTGTCTTCTGGTAACATGGTCAGGTTTTCATTATGTCGCATTCTATAGATTCGCTGTAGTAACAATATGCGACATTCTGTCCTTTGGGTGCGAACTTCGACGTTAAAGCTGACGTCTTCACTTTTAAATCAATGGTGCTAAAGTTCAATGCTAATGTTCAAAGTGACACTTTAATCATCAATCGATTGTAAAACGATTTTCATCAAATTTAGCAAATACTATATTCGATTCGCTTGGAAACTATCTTGCAATTTGTTTTTTTAAATATTGTATAATTTAAAAGTTTGACCACTTTACTCATGTGGTAATTGCTGGTTTTATATTAGTTTTATGGTGGTTTTATATTATATTTTTATATTAACAATGGCCCAGCATTACATAAACGTTGACCCAACATTGACCCAGCATCGGATCTATATATCGGCTCGGCTCTGGCGTGTATTTTGCCTCAGGCGAGGTCCATCATTTTTTGTCTTCTGTTGCACGCGTTTGTTGCAGGCGTTTCTGGCATTGCCATATCTGATGGAGCGTCTCCTCCTCAGATAGTGTGTCACTTCTAGACATTAACCAAGTATTGCTGTTGATTGACCATGACCTTATTGCTATATGAGTATTTCGTCTCAGGCGGTGTATGCCATTTGCGCTGTCTTCTGCTGAAGGCGTTTCTGGCATTGTCAAATCAGACAGACAGAAAATTATTTTATTGACATGAACACAGACTTATTTGTCATAAATACATATACATATTTACATACAATTATATACAAGATGGTTAGTAAAGTGACATACAAATATGCATGGTATGGCATGGAGAATTAAAATCATTTTAGGTTGTATTGACGTGATAAAACACTAGATATTTTGAAAATGTAAATGATACTACTTGTAATAGAATTAAATGGCATCTGTTTCGCACACCAAGATCACTCACGCTGATAATCGTTTAGTAGTAACTGTTTTTACACCTACAAATGTATCTGATGAGACCTCGGAAAATGAGTCAGATTACAGACTGTTAGCGTCCGTTCCACAGTGAACAACGGGTTTAAGTTGGCGGAAGATTTCAAATACGATGGATTCGCCAGATCTGAATATACTGTACGCTGCGTCCCTCGTACATTCTATCAATACGAATCTATCGATTGTCGTTATATCTCCATAACAAGTACATTATTGTAACTGGCAATACATCTCTGCATCCCAATTTAAATTATTTGCAATCTCGTAATAATAGGTTACCTAAAACTATGCAGATTTGTGATATTCCAAGCTGTTTTCAATTCAATTAATTTAGTTAATTAGATCACACTGCTGCCAAGAGCGATAGAACCAGATTAATGATGAACGAAAGAGGAGCGTCATTATAATTGGAAAACCATCACAATCCAATAGTCCGACGAGGTAGTAAATCACAAACAAATTGATGTGTCTATTTTATTAGGGAATAAGAAATTACATTGTAATATATTTTTTATGTATGACAAGATACCTATCGTCTACTTCGGTTACCCCTTCAGATGAATAATTATTATTAAAACTGATTAATATAACGAACAAATGAACAAATCAACAAAAGAAAGAACGAAAGGACTAAATAAACAAGAGAATGAACGAGCGAATGAATAAACAAACGAACAAATAGACAAACGAACGAACGAATGAATGAATGAATGATCGATGAATGAATGAACGACATTTAAAATGAATGAATGAATGAATGATGTAAATATTGCATGCAATAAACACAATATGGATGATAAGTGGACATTTGAGACCACTGCCATACAGTTTTCTGGCTACCATGTCTATCAATAAGTACTGGACCACGCTGGACCAACATTGAACCAGCATTGTGTTGTGGTTGCTCAGAGTATCAGCTGACAAATGAGATGTAGATTGCCGATCAATACATCAATAACAGTTAAGTGGGTCTCAGTCCGCCTGACCTCCAATCACTCTGATAATATAATTATCTGACAGCGGCGTCTAATCAAAAACGCACTGACTCAGCTGAGCCGGGGCTGGGAGATATTCTGAGCCGGATTAGAGGCATTTGTCAGCGCAGACTGTGATGGGGGCAGTCTGTAGACATGCCCAGAACCCCTTATCGGGCGAGCGAAGGAAAACGCTCTCAATAACCCACCATGCCCTATCACCCCCACCCTCACATCATCATCTGTACATCATTCATCTCATCAATTGACTACAACGTTTTTATCGTATTATAATGTCACTTAAAAGACCTTTTGTGCCGAAAAGTGACGTAAAGCAATGATTTACTACTTCTACACGGGTGTCTCTACACAGCACAGACTGTGATGGGGTCAGTCTCTACACAGCTAACCACCAAGGAATTGGATGCCAGAGCTCCTTGTCTTAGGCTCATTTTGGCTTTCCTCACTGCTCTCTTCCTCCTGTTCAGCTTGCAGAAATCAGCAGGATTTGTTTTTGCCATGCAAAGATAAAAGCAGTAGCTGCTTACATGACAAGCACACAATTAATGTTCTTTTCATTTCTTCCTGATTAGCCTGCAGAAATATGCAGAATTATCTTCTGCTGCCGTCCAAAGACAAAACAGTGGTAACTACGTATTTGAAAAGTAAACTTTTACTGCTGTTTTATTGCTGCATTCTTGCTCAGCTTGCAGAAATCTGCAGGATTTGTTTTTGCCATGCAAAGATAAAGCAGTAGCTGCTTACATGACAAGCACACAATTAATGTTCTTTTGATTTCTTCCTGCTTAGCCTGCAGAAATATGCAGAATTATCTTCTGCCGCCGTCCAAAGACAAAACAGTGGTAAATACGTATTTGAAAAGTAAACTTTTACTGCTGTTTTATTGCTGCATTCTTGCTCAGCTTTCAGAAATCTGAAGGATTTGATTGTGCTAAGGAAAGACCAACAGCGGTAACTGCTTACGCGATAAATGAACAGTTACTACTGTTTGATGATTGTATCCGTTTCACTCAACCTACTTTGCAGAAATCAGTCACGAGAGCAAACACCAATAACTGCTTACTTGAAAAGTAAGCAGTTATTGCTGTTTGTATTTTAGCTGCAGGATTCTCTTCTGCCGTCGATAACTAGCAAGATCACCGCCGTGCAAAGACAAACAGCAGTAACTGCTTACTTGAATAAGTAAGCTGTAGTAAGCTGTTACTGCTGTTTGTCTTTGAGCTGCAGGATTATCTTCTGCCATCGAGTATTGGCATAATGACCACCGTGCAAAGACAAACGACAGTAACAGACAGACAGACAGACAGATATTTTATTGACAGAAAAGAAAAGTCATTACAGACTTATTTGTCATATTTGTTTGTTAAAATCATATGATAATATACATGGTATGACATACACAACTAAAATCATGTTAAGTGGCATTGCCGAAATAAAAACTGGGTATTTCGATAATATAAATGACTACTACTAAAAATGAATTAAAAAGCATTGCCAAGATAACATAGAGGTCTATCATTTTGTTTCCCGCACCAAAACCAGAGATAAAATAGCTACTACATATGACATACTAATTATATATAGTAGCAAAAAAGACACTCTGGAAAGCGTGGAAACTAAAATATATACAAGTGCATAATTATACTACAGTAACTGGAGTATGCAATAAGACAATGGTAAAAATTATATGGTATTTTTTTTAAAATTAAATATAATATCATGCAAGTACAATAAATATGGCATAGGCCTAAACAGGTAGCTCCGAGTCATGTGACCATGCAAGCAGAGTCGCTATGCGCGCGGAGATTCCCTGAGATTGACTAGTGGTGCAAATTAACGAAGTAATAACAGTAGTGATGGCGGTTAAAAATTATTTGTGCAATTCACACAGGACATGGCCCTCGCACAAAAACATTAAGCCATTTTATAATTCACTATATTGTTTAATTCATACTGTTTCAATCACGACCTAGTTAGTACCACATACTCGGAGTTACAATCGAAGAAAAACATTCCCGACCTCATAGAGAAAATCAGTTGACTTAGCAACTCTGAAATCCTCCATAAGGCCCCACCTCGTCCGGATTTCAAAGGCGACGGAAACGTCCCTAACTGGCCCCAAAAAGCCAAATAATAAGATCCGAGAGCAACAACCGTCTTGATATGTGGTAATACCCAAGTCAGATCATGAGGGCATGATAATATGAATAATATAGCGACAGGTGACAGATTTATTATACTCAGAAGTTTTAACCCTTAATTTGTTTAAAGCAACCATGACTTGAAAAATAAACTGTTACTGTTGTTTGATTATTATTTTCTTCCTAGATTATCCTGTGTTGTGCAAAGGAAAGCAACATAACTACTTTATTTAAAAGTAATTAGTTATTCTGTTTGGTTACTGTCTTCTTCCTGCTAGAGCGAAGACACTGGTGCTGTGCCCGCTTGGAAACTCCCAGATCGCGGGTTCAAACACCTCTCTGTCATTCAAGTTTCAAAGAAACGAAATGTTTATTCCCTGCTCACTCGTAAGGAGCCTCCGTGACCGAGAGGTAGTGTGCTCGGTCTCAGAACGACAAGGTTTGAATTTTGAATCCTGTGGCTGGGGGGGGGGGGGGGAGGCAGTGTCATCTCATTCATCTCATCATCCTCAAGAGGTGCTTCTGGCCCAGTTCAGCCTTTGTGTGCACAAAGGTGGCCTAAAAACCCATTTATTGATTCATTCATTCGTCCTGTTCACCTTGTACAATTTTGGAAGCTGTGTGATGCCTTATGTTTATATAATAGTTTTATAAGATGTGTGATTTTACATTCGCATATGGTGCAGCGTAATTAGCTTAGCCGTGTTCGCAAATGGATAGGGAGAAACCAGAAACACGGGTTTGTCTTTAATGGACAAAAACACTCTAGCTTTTACACTAGCGGTGATAAAGCTGTGTTGGTTTTTCTTTATGTCAATTTGGTGGGTTTCTAGTGCAGGTGAAGAATCAGGAATGTTCTCAAGCCAAACATCTAGACACGAGAAACAGCTAGTACACTCACTAAAAACATGCCACCTAATATTTTTTATGAGTGATTCTAACCTTTTATTACAGACAGACAGACAGATATTTTATTGACAGAAAGAAAGTCAATCCAGACTTATTTGTCATAGAACTAGAGATATGTACATGTATATACAACATTGTTAATTTGTTAAAATCATATGACAATATACATAGTATGACATACATAACTAAAATCATGTTAACTGGCATTGCCATAAGCAACACTGGGTATTTACTTTAAATAAGATTGAAAGGCATTGCCAGGGTAACATAAGGTCTATCATTTTGTTTCCCGCACCAAAACCAGAGATAAAATAGCTACTATGTATGACATGCTAATTATATATATAGTAGCAAAAAAGACACTCTGGAAAGCGTAGAAACCTAGAATATATACAAGTGCATAATTATGCTACAGTAATTTGAGAATGTATTAGGACAATGTTAAAAATTACACGATATTTTTAAAAATCAAATATTATATCATGCAAGTACAATCAATGTGACAATCTGCGACACAGGTAGCTCCGAGCCATGTGACCATGCAAGGACAGTCGCTATGAACTCGGCGATTCCCTGATATAGACTAGTGATGTAAATTTAACAACGTAATAACAGTAATACCACCGAAACACAATATATACATACTAATAAAAGTCGGACATGGTGGTTCGTCGACTGCCAACAAAGTATAGCATCAGAACCATCCATATTATCGGGGGTTGGAGACTTAGTGATGTAATAAGAATAAAAATTACGGATAATAATTATGCGTGCCATTCACGCAGGACATGGCACTCACACAATAGCAATAAAGTTTGTTTAATTAACTAGTGATTTATTATCTTTATGGCCCTCGCACAAAAACATTACAGCTTATTTTAATTCACTATATTGTTTAGTTCATACCATTTCACTCACGACCTAGTTAGTACCACATACTTAGGAGTTACAATCGAAGAAAAACATTCCCGACCTCATAGAGAAAATCAGTTGACTTAGCAACTCTGAAATCCTCCATAAGGCCCCACCTCGTCTGATAACAAAGGCGACGACGTCCCTAACCGGCCCTAAAAAGCCAAATAATAAGATCCGAGAGCAACAGCCGTCCTGATATGTGGTAATACCCAAGTCAGATCATGAAGGCATGATAATATGGATAATATAGCGACAAGTGACTTGTGGTTGTTCTACATAAAAATGTAACGTTAAAACGATAATAATGATAATAATTAATCATGCTAGTCACGACACACATACAAAATATTTCAGCTTGAAGATAAATTTACATTTATCATACTCAATATTTTTAACCCTTAATTTGTTTAAAACAACCATAGATAAATTTTGCTAGCGACTTCACCACTGTTATGTCTCTAGATGTCATAATTCGTAGAAAAATATCATTTTTTGGTTGCATATTGATAATTCCGGCTATAGAATTAAGCAAGATTTCGCGTTCATTGTTCATGGCATTACAGTGGAGAAGAAGGTGTATTTCGTCGTCAATTTCGTTTGATTCACACCTTGTGCATATTCGTTGGTTTATTGGAGTTATTGGATTATTGAATCGTCCTCTCTCTATTTTTAAATCATGTGAGCTCATTCTATATCTCGCCATTGCTGTTATGAGGTGGTTCCCCTTTATGTTTAAGATGTATGGTTCCACACACAAAGATTTTTTCACTAATGAATATGTGCGCAGCTTACTTGAACTCTCAATATCTTGTCTCCACCGCTGTGTAAATATTCTAACAATTGAATCTTTAAAGGAAAGCATGAATTTATTTGTATTGCCAATGTGCTGCGTCTCCCAAGCTTGGTCTAGCCCGGTTAGTTCAAGGACAGACCGAATACGCGAGCACCAGTTTGTGAATCCAGTGCCATCTAGCTCTAGTAGCATATTGTAGGCATTTCTGACAGGGTGGTTCTGAGATAGGTCTAGAATTATACACCAATATTTTACAGCTTTAATATGTTGCCTGATAATCAATGGAAACCGTCCTGTGTCACCATAAATTGCAGGAGTGGGTGTTTGCTTTCTAACACCCAGCGTTGATTTAATAAATTTTAGATGTATTTTTTCCAAATCGTTAACACTATCACCGGTATACCATATATCACTTGCATACTCTAATATGGGCAGTATTTGACAATCAAAAACCTTGAATGCAATAACAGGTGACAATTTACCGACTACGGGACGAGATTGCTTGTGTAGAGAAAAAACTGCTTTACCAGCTTGGGAAGCGAGATGGAGAAACGTTTCTTTCAATACATTCTTAGGATATTTAGTGCTATATACAACCCCAAGGTATTTATATTTTTCATTTTTTTCTATTATGTCAACACCATAGTCGAAGCTGTCACATTCTGACGTATGACGTTTGTTAAATATGAGAACTTTTGTTTTAGGAATGCTGACTATTATATGCCACAGAGAAGCATACTTATACAGGGCAGTTAATTGCTTTTGCAATCCATTTGCAGAATCTGAAAAAAGGACAAGGTCGTCTGCAAATAACAAGTATACAATTAATAAAGTGTCTACGGGGATACCCTCACCTTGATCAAATGATTTGGATATATCCTGCAGAAATTCTGTAAATAATTTGGGGCTGAGCATACCACCTTGCAGGACACCAAATTCGCTTTTTAATATCTCGCTGATGCATGAATCCCATTTTACACGGCACTCAGCTTTAGAGAACATACTCTTTATTACATTTAAAAAATTGCCGTCTATTCCTCTGCTCATTAATTTATAGTACAGTGCTGATCTGTCAATATAGTCAAATGCTTTTGTAAAATCAACAAAACATGTATACAGGGGCTTTGAAAGACACCTTTGCTTATCTATAATGGCACATAGTATAAATATATTATCAGTCGTCCGGGAGTTACTTCTAAAGCCGGCTTGAAAGGGATCATTATCATAGCATACATCATTTTTAAAAGACTGTCTGTTATTAAGTACAGATTCAAATAATTTCCCAATGCATGGCATTACTGTAACTTTCCTGTAGTTATCGGGCACGTTATGGGCAGCTTTTTTGTGAACAGGATGAATTATACCAGTGGCCCAACTTTATGGATATTCTCCATTGGCTATAATGGTATTAAACAGTAAAACTAGTGCTGGTAAGAGTTCATTACTACCATGCTTGTAAAATTCCGCAGGAATACCATCTTTGCCTGCCGCTTTTTTGCATTTTAACTTTCCAATTGCTTTTTGAATTTCGTCTATAGTTATGGGGCTGTTTAAGAACTGTAACAAATCGGATTGTCCATTTTCTACCTTCTCATTAATATCATTTGGGGATGATATAACTAGCTTCATTATATTATTCATGTGATCGTAGTCAAAATAGTCAACATGAGGAGGGTAGACTTGTTCTTCAAAATATTTCACAAAATGTGACAGGGTAGGACCTTTGGTTAAATTTCTAGGTTTTAAAGATTTCCAAAATTTCCAGTAGGAATTTGGATCTTCTGTTCTCATATTTTCAAGCTGACTAAGTTTGACTTCTTGGTAATGTCTCTTCTTTTTCTGGATTAATTGTTTATATTGGCGTAACATTATATTATATTCACTTTGACGTGTGTTAAACTTCTTATCTTTGGCAATATTATTTAAAACTTGTTTTAGAGATTTACATTCTTTATCATACCAAGGGTTTAAAGGAAAGTTATTTTTTATGTTTTTCCTACACTTTGATTGATGCTGCTTCTTTAGAAATAACGGGGATAATGCATTTTCTAGCATACCATTGAAAATATCACATAGATTATCGCTACTACAACCTTCAGCTGCGGCACACAGCATTTCTTCAAACGCAATACATGTCTGTTCATTTCGAAGAGATGCTTGGTACTCTATCTTTTTTTCATCTTGCCATATATAAACATCGAAACATGGTGATGAGTCATTAATATGTATGTTCATTTCTGCAGAGCTTAACTCTTTCAATTTTGAATTGAGAATATGGAATTTTATAGGACAATGATCCGATTCTACTAATTTCGGTAGAACTTTAAATTTACTGATCATATAATCTTCTCTTAGTATCATATAATCAATAGTACTTGCTCCCATGAGCGAGTAGTATGTATAGCGGCCGATACCTTTATCATCAAACATTCGACCATTGGCTATTTTAAGCTCTGTGTTTATACAAAAATTTAGCAGAGATCGTCCATATTTGTTAATGACTCCGTCCTCATTACAGCGTTCATTTAAAACATTGATATTATTATCGTAATCTGGAGCGCGGCCAGTTCTACTATTTATGTCACCACATAATATTATATGGTGACTTTCTGTATATCTAGCCACTTCCTCCTCTAACATAGTAAAATAATCATTTCTTAGACCAACATATGTAGAGTTTTCTGGTGGTATATAGGCACAGCCAATTTTAATGTTTTTCTGATAGTATTCTGTAGTTATAGTTAGCCATACCAGATGATCATAGGTCGAGTCTATTCTAGTATGTTTTTCAAATTTGTTGGCTACTAGTATTCCAATACCACCAGAAGCTCTTACAAAACAAATCAAAATACTCTAATATACTTTTATTTCGCGTAGAACTAATTTTCGCGCATTTCGCGTAAGGACCGCGAATATATATTCCCGCCTTATATTGTTAACCACTAGTATTTCGTGAACTTTGGGACTGGGTTTAAAGGCTGTGACTGTCGCTGTACATGCAGCCGACCGTGGTTATGTAATCTAATCGTGTGATTGTCAAGCTAACTTGTGAAAGTTTAAGTCCTAGGATTGATATTTAAATCACTGAATGACAATTACTGAATGACAAGTGTCAATATATTTTTATTATGACAAAAAATTATAACAGTCTGTTTTCACAAATATGTACACATATAGTTTCCTTGACCATTTCCCCAATCAAACAGATACGATAAGCTGTAAAAAAAAGCCAAAAATATATAGAAATATGTCACTGAAACGACACAAGCAAATCAGCAGCAGGATAATAATAAATTGAACGATAACCTTTGGATTGATAGGGTTAATGAGCCGTGCTGTGTCAAGGGGATTAGCCTCAATGGTCGGTCATCCCCCTCCAGTTATTTGGTGATCATACCGTTATGTGTACCTACGATGTTGCGTCATAGTGATTACTAGTCGGGAAGGTTGACGCTAGTCGTTACGGTGAGATAACAAATTAATGTCCCAAAGCTTAAAAAATTATCTTCAAAAAATATTTTCCCGCGAATTTAAAAGACCGCAAACTGGTTAAAAATCGATTTTGCGAGAAAAGTCATACTCGCGAAATTAAAGTATGTTACAGTAGACCAAACTCTTTATAATTAGTTGTGTGAGACCAGAAAAGCATCATTACAGAAAAGAACGAGGCATTGACCTGGTGTTGAATCAATGTTTCGCCAGTGTCGTACACAGTGGGCCAGCATTGAGTCAGCATTGTTTGCTGGGGTCATCAATGAAATCTTGACTGCTATGTATTCGGTCATAGGCCTACCCCAGAACCACATCTATAATGGTTGGTGAACTTGTCGTTTAGATCCCTACTCTGCAGGGATCGTTTATTTAAACCAGTTTACGTGAGTCTTGGCGACGGAGCGTAAAATTACAATCCCACGGTAATTGGTCAACTCAAAAAAGGGAGAAAGTCTAGACAGGGGACAACCTACAAACCCTAGTCGCTGACTAAATGTTGATTCAATGCTGGGCTATCGTCGTAGACAGTGGACCAACATTGAAACAACATTGATTCCAGGTGCAAATCAATATTGATTCTATTTTGGACTAATGTAAAAAGTCGAGAAAGTCTAGACCAGGGTCAACTTTGTAAACTCTATCTGCTGACTGAATGTTGATTTGAATGCAGGGAGAGCATGGTTGACTGTGGTCATTGAATCAATATCAGCCCTTTTAGTGCGGGGACTGACTTTAGACAATAAAGTCAATCCCCGCACTGAAAGAGTAAGATATTTGTAATGGCGTTGACCCATGACATACGTGCTCTAATAAAGCGATAAGAGCTAGCTATAAGACATTTATTACGATTTCAAATTGAAAGAAAAGCATTGGTCACCATGGGTTATATAGGAAGATTTCAACGTTGTCAGGACCACGGTGACATTGTCGACCAACATTGAATCAATATTAAAGTTGATATACAAAGTAATTTAGATTCGTATTGGCCACACGCTGTAGACGGTGGCCGTCATATGGTTAATATTGAAGAATAATTGACAGTTTATGACAAGTATAAAAAAAATGCGAAGACATTCGTGCACTTTGAAAAATATTAAATAACAAGAGCTCCATTTCAACAGTTATCTCGGCAAATCCAGTATATTGTTTGTCTTTAAATGTGGGTATCTATGGCAACCTGGTCGAAACCCAGCATACCAAGCGTTTAAGCGACATTGAGCCAAAATTAAATGAACTTTTCATTATTTTTTTAGAAGTAGGCCTACATCTCTGGGCTACCTATATCATTTACAAATTAGATTTACATAGGTTGAGTGGAATCTATAAACACATCACTACATTCTAATGATGTTTTTATAGACTCCATCCAACCATGGTAAACCCAATTTGTAAATGATATACGCGGCATACCGTCCACGTGATTGACTAGTTAACGCTGCGATCGCCAGAGGGATACACTGGTATTGCTGTAGGCCTATTTAGATTAAAACGCTGAAATACGCTTATAATAACCAAGAGAACAAAGGTGTTATTTAATTTGAAATCATCTAAAATATCTTAGCTCTTTCCACTCCATTTGAATACCTATGGTGGTCTATGGCCATTAGAAATATTTTACCCTTTCAGTAGCCTTTTAAGAGCAGTGTACACGATTCATCACAATAATTGGCTCCGTACGATTCATCACAATTGATAGCAGTGTACGATTCATCACAATAAATACATAGCAGTGTAAGATTTATCGCAATAAATAGCAGTGTACGAAATCACTGTACAATAGAGTAGGGGATGCCTCCCGGCTTCAGGCTTCACACACAGATAGAGTAGGGGATTCCCCACGGCTTCAGGCTTCACAGATGGTATTCCCCACGGCTTCAGGCTTCACAGATACAGTAAAGGATGCCCCACGGCTTCAGGCTTCACATACAAATAGAGTAGGGTATGCACCATGGCTTCAGGCTTCACATACAGATAGAGTAGGTGATGCCCCACGGCTTCAGGCTTCACATACAGATAGAGTAGGGGATGCCCCACGGCTTCAGGCTTCACATACAGATAGAGTAGGTGATGCCCCACGGCTTCAGGCTTCACATACAGATAGAGTAGGTGATGCCCCACGGCTTCAGGCTTCACATACAGATAGAGTAGGTGATGCCCCTCGGCTTCAGGCTTCACATACAGATAGAGTAGGTGATGCCCCACGGCTTCAGGCTTCACAGATAGAGTAGAGGATGCCCCACGACTTCAGGCGTCACATACAGATAGAGTAGAGGATGCCCCACGGCTTCAGGCTTCACATACAGATAGAGTAGGGGATGCCCCACGGCTTCAGGCTTCACATCCAGATAGAGTAGGTGATGTCCCACGGCTTCAGGCTTCACATACAGATAGAGTAGGGGATGCCCCACGGCTTCAGGCTTCACATACAGATAGAGTAGGTGATGCCCCACGGCTTCAGGCTTCACATACAGATAGAGTAGGTGATGCCCCACGGTTTCAGGCTTCACATACAGATAGAGTAGAGGATGCCCCGCGGCTTCAGGCTTCACATACATATAGCGTAGGGATACTCCCGCCTTTTACTAATCACCCAGCTGATCCAATGCTGGTTTAATGTTGGCCCCTGTCTGCGGCGCTGGCCCAACCTTAAACCAACATTGGATAAACATATCATGTTGACTTGGATTCCCCCATTACACCCATCTGTCTTGATCCGTGACCTTAGCGTGGTTTGGCTTCAGCAGCCATGGAAAAAACATAGTATCACTGTCTAACAGAGACAATACATATGTAGCGCCGCATTCGCGAGCCCCCGCCGGTCCCGCGCTAACATGAACGGCGGTGGTTTACGAACGTATTCCCGCATACCTTTACATCTACGGGGTAAAACCCCGGGTGCTGCTGACGCCGCAATCGACTCGACAAAAAGCAAACATGCGAATATCACTAATCGCGAAAAAATAATCCAGACTCCTGCCCGATTCGTGAAGATGGTTAACGCCATAGTTGCGCCTAACGACATCTATGGCGGGCCCAACCACATACCTCGTAATAACAATGTTGTTAAATTGTAAATGAATATGCCAGGCCTGGCAGCATTGTGTACAGATATATAAATGTAAAGACATTTTTTTTAGCAAGTTAATTGCTAAATTACTAATAGAAATTATGTTAATTAAATGAATGGGTTGATCGCAGCTTGCAGCAAATGAATCATACATAAAGGACAGTTGGTGTTAAGAGGATGGGACAATTCACGTATAATGCTGCGCTTTCAACCACCCACGCTGTAACCACACTCGCTATATTTAAAAAAAAAAACTATGCTTAGTTATAAGAGGTTACATATTTTACAACCCCGCTACTTGCACGAAGCAGTCTCCTACACGTCAGTTAGGTACTACGTTATCACTCACCCGGGGGTAATGTAGGATCCTGACGTCGTTCAGTTAATGTGGCGGTTATCCCGTGCCGTAGCTCACTCTCGCTAAGTCAATTGAGACGTGCCGTGCGCGGGAGGTTGTGCTTTGCTGTTGCCGTATGTTAATCGAATAAACATGATAAGAGAGGAGAGAGTTTTCTGATTTGTTTGGAACCGTCGACTCGAAGGAGGAGGAGGAAGTTTGAGTTTAAATGGTGAGATTGGGCGGAGTCCCTCGTCAGCCATTGTGACCCCATAATGGAGCCCCCGACGTAGGCCCATCATCCCATAGATGGACCCTATCTATACACATTATCTGACAGATAACTCACTCTCTCATGGTATGGCATGTCCATTTTTGCTACTCATTCGTAACATTTTGTTCTAGCATTAGTGATTATCAAGCCTTGCATAAAGGCTGGTGCCACATTATGGAACAAGCTGCCTACCCATATCACTTCAAGTCCTACACTGAGCTCTTTCAAAGCAAAGCTAAAAACCCATCTTTTTACACACGCATATGACTTTTAAACATGCCTCACCTTATTTTAAAACTTTTAATAAACTTTTAGTCTGTAAAGCGCACTGAACAGACCCGGGACTGGAACTGCGCTATATAAGAACATTTTATTATTATATTATTTATTACTTAGTTATAGATAAGGATATAATGTTGCTTTAATGTATCTGCGACATTGGCCCAAACACAATATATAGAGTCGGTGTTGGAATAATGTTTGGCCAGCATCGCAGCATTGGTCCAACATCAGACCAGCGTTTTATGTGTACTGGGTGGATATTGCTTTATGTCGCCCGCTGTACATGGTTTTAACATCCTTCATGTAATGTGGGCGATAATATATTCAACAAACTGTCCCCAGCGCCGCATAGAGATGATTGAGAAGACAGGGTGTAGGATATCCCGAAATATCCCGAAATAACCCGAACAAGGCCGAGTAATCCCGGCATTCATCAGGATTGACCGTTTGTCTGCTGTGTATGCGCCTGCGCAATCAGACCGGATGTGACGTACATAACCCACGGGGGATTAGCCTGGAGCGCCGCCTGGGGGGCTTCTGGGACAATATAGTCATTATATCACCATGGCAACACATTAAAGGTGACATAAGCTTCAATCTAAGGAAAGCTTTCGTAATTATTTTTGAAGTCATGACAAAAATGATCAACTTATATTCATTCGTCAACAAAGCCAAAGACAGGAACGTGACTTCCATCTACTTTCATATTATCAAATATCCTATGTGATGTATGAGTGCGAGCGGTATTGATCAGAGTAAAGTAGTTCATGGACGCATACCTATTCTTTACTCATAAAAACCCAACCAGAGTCCAATTTAACCTGATTTTCTCCCCATGATTCATGTGTGATCCACATATTTACATCCTACTGTAAACATAGTAGTTCTATAGACCACAGGTTCTGGAGTAAAAGGTAAAAGGTGAAAAGGTGCAGGTTTATAGTCTGATATTAAGTATTTCCTCCAATTTTTTACCCCATGGCCATTGGACTTATTCATTCGTCAATTCCACGGAGAGCATATAGTCCCGCAGCCATTTCTGCACATTGCCACCTCTGTCCTACCAGGTACTCATTTGAAGCATTTGAGGCTTAAAGGGACTGGCCCAGGCTAAAATCATCAAAAAATCGGTGATTTTATTTTGGCTTCTTAATATGACCATATGATGTGAACATGTCCATAGACTAGAACTGCACAAGTTTTTTAATTTTTGTGCCGCGCATTCACCAGTTAGACTAGATATAGAGACGAAATCTCCGATTTCTAATTATAGACAACCATGTCAAAAATAGGAAATACGGGAATTTCGTATCTATATCTAGCCTAACTGGTGAATGCGCAGCAGACAAATTAAATTTTTTTTGCAGTTCTAGTCTATGGACATGTTTACATCATATGGTCATATTAGGAAGCCAAAATAAAATCACCGATTTTTTTGTGCTTTTAGCCTGGGCCAGTCCCTTTAAGTGCCTTGCCCAAGGACAAAACATCGAAAAACAGAAAGACATCATAGACAATGGTAGATGGCTATATCCTGGGTAGATAACTCAGTAGTGCTGTACGAGCCCCACGCTCCGGCGTGATATTCTGTAGTGCTAACCACTGCATCAGGTCCTCGCCTGTGTTAATGGTTTAACCCTTTAACCTTTACGACGCTATATCAACTTCCTATAAACCATGGAGATCAAAGTTTTTTTCAATTAGAAATCATCATAAATGTCTTTGATAGCTCTTTCCGTTTCATTTAGGCGTCAGAATCTGACGTCTACAGACGTCAGATTCTGACGCCTAAAGACTGTTCGCGCGCTGAAAGTGTTAAACACTAAGAATGACAATAATCATTTTTAATCCATTGCATTAGCAAAATCAATCACTGTTATGTAGGTATAACATCAACATTTGCATTTTTCTTCTCAAATTAAACATATATGAATAACTGTCCAGCACTACGCGAGCCATAACTTCAAGTTAGTCCAATTTAAATTCAATACTTTGCGTGTAAGGTTTAACCCGGGCCCTAACCATAGCTAAGATCGTTTTTAATCTGTTTTATCAGCCATTTAAAACTAAACGACTAAAAGCGGCCACCTTGGGGGGTAAAAGCGAGATAGCTTCTGATACACAGGTATTGTTATGTTTAATCCTGTTGGTGTTTGAATTTTGTGGCACTACGAAAAACAATGTGTGCCATACAAAACGCGAAATGTTAATGTTCCCATTTTGATGGACTTTAGCATATTATTGTGAATATTGAATTGAGTGTTTAAACATCAAGATTTGCAAATGGTTGGTCTCCAATTAAACACATATGAGTAATTTTCAGCCACTTGAAGTTGTGGGTCGGGGTAGGACCGGTCATTGTTTGTGCTTAGAGTCCTACTCCAAAGGGATCATACATTTAACGAGAGTCCTGACCACGGAGCGTGAAATTACAATCCAACAGTAATTGGTCGGCGAAAAAAAGGTGAGACTGTCTACACTGGGAACAAGCCAAATAAATCCTAGTCCCTAACTCGATGTTGATTAAATGTTCGGCTGGCGTCGTAGACGATAGAACAACATTATATTAACACTGATTCTATGTGTCTATGTGTCAGTCAATACTGGTTCAGTTCTGGCCCAACAATGTGTTGGACGCCGTCATTGCATGGTTCAACATTTTGGGCATTATCTTGAAAGGACTAACTGCTGAGGGAGTGATACCGTTATGCATATAACATTTTCAACTATTTATTAATCTTCAAAACCCTACACCTTACCATTTTTTTTCAACTACTCGAAGTTGTGTCTCACGTGATTGAGTAGTTAATGCTTCAATCGCCAGAGGGATGCGATGGTATTGCTGTATTTGTTAAAGTCTTATTTTGGACTATTTTGATTTTATTTTTGCCAGATCCCCTTAGTTATGGTTATCATGAAGGCATTAATTATTCATAAAAATGCATTATGTGGCTTTTTTCCTGGTAATGGTTGATTTTGTGCTTGGAATTCACTGACAAGCCAATACAAAGTGGCGTGTTAATTTGAGGGACCGCATCACAAGGTCTCTTTGAACCTTGAGAATCACTAAAAACTGCATTTTTCACCTTTTGATGGTAATCACTTCGGCTGCAAATAAACCCCCTATTTTAAAGGTATTTTTTTAATTCACAATATATGAGCATTTCCTGAATTTTAACGGTCCCTAATAGGCCTGCGGCCTCCAGCGTGTGGGCGACAATACATCTCAGTCTATGGGTGTGTAATTAGTTTTGTAAAACCATAATGGCGAGTGATCGTAATATTTGGTGTCAAATTAAACAAATATTTAACATTTTCACACATTTGAAATTGTAGATCGCGGTAGCGAGACACAACTTCAAGCGGGTGAAAATTTAAATAAAATAACTTAGGGCTTTAATGGATAAGCCCCCTTGTCACATTTACAAACCCCACGTCAGATTTTAACTATATCAGTATGGGGACCCACTTTAGACGTCAGATTCTGACATCTGACGTCGATCCCCGCTGAAATAATTAACAATTTATAAAGGCTGTAGACCCATAGCCTCATCTTCCTCTGCAAGGCTGGCTATTCCTGAGGTCGTAGACCGACCTTGCTGAAACAGGGTTGAATCCGCCTATTGGAGTGGGGACTTTCAAAAAATATTTTTTCTGTTTGACCCAAGTTTGACCTCTGGCATGAGTGTTATTTTAATGTGGGGCCACTGTCTACGACACCGGCCCTACATTAAACAACGCATGTCTGCTGGCCGAGTAGCTCACCGGAAACGTCTCAGACACAGACCACCACATCTCACCGCAACGTGCATGAGGGTTGAATTAATGGTGAGCCAACGTCGCAGACAGCGGGCCAACATTAAAAAGACATTTTTGGAAAACTAATGAATATTCAATATCTAAATCTCCCTCCCTACCCCAATAGGTGGATGGTATGGCTAATTCAGCAAGGCTTGGCCTGACTGCCTCGCTGTGTCAAGACTTGCTACCAGGAGGATGCATAACCAAGGTATTCAAATGAACCGAATCGAGATAACTAAGACATTTACGATGATTTCAAATTTGAACATTTGTATCTTGGTCTGTATCAAAACGTTTCAGCGCTTTAACCCTTTAACCGCCAAAGTATTCAATTTGAATTTTCACCCACTTAAAGTTGTGTCTCGCTGACGCGATCCACAACTTCAATTGAGTGAAAATTATTCAGATTTGACAAAATGAAGTTCAACTGTTTTCAAATATTCCTGATTGATGTCACATTTTATCTTTATCTTGTTTAAAAGGTGGTACTTAATGTGCTAATAAAAAATGAAAACCCGAATATATGCGGCACCGGCGGTTAAAGAGTTAAAGGTTAAATAAAATCAACATAATTAAAAGACGTGAAAATTAGCAAAATAAGAACGTCTTGAGATTGTCTTATCAGAGTTGGATATTTTAATAAATCGGGACAGCGAAGTGAAGGGAATTACAGCTTGTTAACGGACAGCCAAGTAGGGTAAGACCCATGCTTTAGGCTTCTGTCTCTTGCAAAAAAAAATCAGAATCCAGCTCACACCACCTGCTGGTCTCACGTGACTTGTCTAGCCGTATCTTTTCCCGCCAGATTCTCTCAATGTGCACATCTTCTGCCTAGAACTAATCATTATCAGATCCAATAATGGTTTAATTTTGGCTCACAGTCTGCGACGCCGGCCCAACATTAAACCACATTGGATGAACGTATCGTGTTTGCTTTCCCCTCCACACGATCTGTCTTACATCACTCGCCAAACTCTCGTTTACCATTATTGATCCGTGACCTTAGCGTGGTTTGGCTTCAGCAGTCATGAAAGAAACATAAAATCACCAGGAATCCATCTCTATGTTCTCCAAGAAGAAACACGATGAATAATTGCTCTCCATGAAGAATACCTGAAGTATTTCTAATTACAAGCTAGAATCGACATAATTCTAAGTTATCTAATTTTAATGTTCACCCACTTGAAATTTTGTCTCGCTGCCGCGACCCACAAGTGGGCGCAAAATGACTTATATTTGTATAACTTGAGACCAAGCATTTGCAAATGAAAGAAGGAACGAACAAGAAATTGTGCAAAATAACGAACAAATGAATGCACGAAGGGTCAAACGAGCGAATGGAGCAACGAAGGAATGAATGCACAAGTAAGTGAGTTAATAAACGCAAAAACGAACGAATGGACGAGCGAATAAATACACATGAACACACAAACACATGAACAAATTAATTAATGAATGCACAAACGAACGAATGAGCAAATGAATGTTCTTAAGACTAATTTGCACCGAGGCTCGTCTTATGTTCTGACTGCCCAGTAAGCTCGGTGCTGGACATTTTATCAAACTGGGTATCAAAGCCGGCAAATGGTAAATATGCTGGTCCAACCTGGGACCAGGGGTGCATATTACAAAGAATCCTAACTTTGATCATATCTTAACTTTCTCTGATTTCCATTAACAATCCTAGCTTTCTGATGGAAATGAGAAAAAGTTGAGATAGGATGAAAGTTAGGATTCTTTATAATATGCGCCACAGTTCCTAGCCAATGCTGATTGCCAACTAAAAATCTGCCGAAAAATCCTTCCTTTTTGTCTGATTACAGGATTGGAGCATTTGGTAAGTGCAGGGAATATGGCCTGTGACATGCGGACTGAAAGCCATTTCATTCTTGTCCTGAAATGCCACACTCTGCCATTCCGGCAAAAGTCATGGTTTATTTCCATTCCGTGTGTTTTGTTGTGGAAAAGACCGGCTCACATCACCATTTGATGTTCTATACTCTGGGGTCACAGTGTTATCCTTCGCTATATATCTCTGTAAGCCGACCTCCTTCATCTATTGAGAAACTACATGTAGTTTACATTCACACTACTTCACACTACTTATATTAATGTACTGGTAAATTTATATGAATGTGCTGGATATCCTGAAAGTGATTATGACGTCACCCGGTCCACCACGTGACACTGGTCTCAGTCCACCTCCTAGTCACGTGACACCAATCTCTTATTCGTAAGGAGAGACAGGACATCTGCCCGATGACTTGTGCACGTGAAATCATCTCAGAAATTTGTTCACCCAGAAAATCAATCAGACAGACAATTAAATCAGCTTTTTTCGTATTTTTTATTTGATGTTTGCTTTTCTACGGGAACGACAGGAATTTGCACTAAGTTTGTGACTGAACACGTCGCACCTAATGAACAAGCTGAATTAACAATCATTCGTTCTCAAATGAAGTTAGACATTTTGCGGGTCAGGTGCATAGTAAATTGTATTTTATATACGTTGCCTGCCTGCCTTCCGACCTGCCTTTCTGTCTGTCTGCCTGCCTGCCTGTCTGCCTGACTGTATGTCTGCACGGCTGTCTGCCCACTCGCCTGCCTGTCTGTCTGCTTGTCTGCCTTCCTGCCTGTCTGTCTGCCTGTTTGCTTGTCTGTCTGCTTGCCTGTTTGCCTGCCTGTCGGCCCTTTCCATGCTCATTGATGTTAGAACCCTTTATTTATTGTAAGGCTGTGTCTTATTTGCTGTAAATCAGTGTGTACCGGTATTTGTGTTGTCATCTAACATTACAGTCATAAAGATACGACAAACAGCCAGAGTGGACATCGGCAGATAGCATTTGTTTAACGGTCTATGTTTGAACAACTGATACCAAGGCTATAATTATGCCATAGGGATGATGCTATTATAGGAACATAAAGATTATTAACATTGACTTAGAATTGTATTTGACGCCAAAACATCTTAACATAGTTCAATTGAATGATGTTTAAATATCAAAAGCATTATTGTTGCATACATTTTTTACATGTGAAAAATAAATACAAACCGGTCTCCTTTTACGAAAATATTTATGATTTGATATAATTCACTACATCACGGCAGCTATACAATAAAAAAAACATGTTTCCTCTGCTATATACTCCGTAAGCGTGTTGGTTAATATATGTCTGTAGTAAACTAGTCTTGAGATAATTATGCATAGTGTAGTGAGGCCGAGCTCACCAATTTGCTGTTATTTGTGGCCAAGATTACCTGTATGACTGTATTTGTGGCTGTTGTCATCAATTTGAGATTGTTTCTGGTCGAGATGAGATGTACGACGTCCATTATAAATATCCCGTCACAGTTCTACCTGACAAACCCGGACTATATATATGTCCAGGTACAGATGAAGCCAAAACGAGGCTGAACTGACAAGCCATATCACCGGCTGCGGATGTAAAATAACATTTAGCTCTTTAACCTCAAAGTACGACCATAGTAGCTTTAAATTGGTTTTATAATCACTCTCTGTAGACCTGTCATGCAGATTCTCTTTCTTATTAGATATTTTATGAATAGCTGTTGTACCACCTTGCAAACACATGTACGAATTCAAATCGATTTGGTTTGTTCATAAGGTGAAATAGACGCCTGCTCACGTCTGAAAATACATTATTGTCCAATACATCAAAGTTATGGTCATATAAACTTTTCTAATGGACATGAGAAAATATATGATCCCAATCTGACTATTTTTAGTGGGATGGTCCTGTGACTAGAGGGTGAAACAAATGTAAATCGGTTACCTTATAGATACATCTTTACAGTGGCAATACATTTAAAATAAAGAAGCTGGAACATGTTTTTATGACTGTGTCACTGATTGCAGATAAAGTCATTAGTTAGTGGTAATTTCGCATTTTCTCCGCTTATATGACCATTAGAAATGACGGCAACCAGATAATGGTAAAAATGGAATCTAATTGTCAGCGTCGTCATGGTGATTCTGGTGGTTGTCATGGTAATTCTGATGGTTCCCAAGGTATTCCTGATGGTTTACGTGACTGGCCGGTCCAGATGCTTGAGCACAGTCTCTGTATACACGAGACACTGAGCCAGTGTCGTTCCAATGTTGACCCATTGTCTATGATGCTAGCCCAACATTAAAACAACATTGGTTCAACGAGACATTAAGCCAATGTTGTTTTAATGTTGACCCATCGTCGACGACGCTGGACGACGCTGACCCAATATTAAACAACATTGGTTCAACGTCTCTTGTGGGGCGGGGGCCCTAGGGTAGTGGTTAGCACCGCTGCCTTTCACGCCAGAGTTCAGGGTTCGGTTCCCGGTCTCGGCGGTTTGAAAGAAACAAAACTGTTTCTTCCCCATCCACGTGTGAAAGTCAGTATTGTGGGGAGCCTCCATGACCGAGAAGTAACGTGCTCGGCCTCAGACCGCCAGGGCTCGAATTTCGAATCCTGTGTCTGGAGGACAGTGTCATCTCAATCATCTCACCATCCTCAGGAGGTTCTCCTGGCCCAGTTTAGCCTATATATGCACAAAGGTGGCCTAAAGCCCGATTCATTTCATTTCAACGTCTCTTGTTTCCAGGAGGAATAAACATGCAGTATAATTATGGTTTTGATGTATTACTCTATGTCAAATCCCGGTTATGTCCATGCTTATTACCTTTATAATGTAATTACCCCCCATGAGCTCTTACCTCACTATCTGATTATTAGCTTTATATATCCTTAATTAGAAACCCTCTCATAAATAATGCCTGCCTAATCAAAAACACGCCATTGGCTTGTAATCAGAATAGTCCAGGCAAACACATCACGTCCGCCCAGTATTGGTTTAATGTTGTGTAACGTCGTACCAACTGTGAACATGTGTGACGCCGTACAAACGCTAACAATAGTAAAGAAAGGAAATTAGCCATAATTTATTAACGAGTTATAATTTTTTCCGTTTTGTAATTGTAATAAAGATCAAATATCACAGTTTCTGGAATATATGTTCTAAAATGTGCGTTGTTGAATTGTTTGTTTCTGTTTTTCACTCATTTAGACCTGGATTTGCCCCAATTATTAACTTCAAATGAAGAAAACTATTTCTACTTAAAAAACATAGACATTTTTAAGAAAACGTAGACATACCCTGATTTGAATTATTTAATTATTTACACATCTACTACAAACTAATTTATTTATTTCATTCCATTTCGGTATAACATACATGCATGTTTGAATATTGAAATTTATTTGGCAAGCACGACTGCTTTGAATTATATATATTCAGTTTCCTTTGGGTATGAAAGGGTGTATAGCTACCTTACATTGTCGCAGATACACCCTTGTATATCCAAGCTGACGATTTAACAACTAAGTCATATTCTATAATATCTACCACTCGCACAGATAATATCCATACAGTAAAACGTTTTGCTGACAAATAAGCAATAGCGGAAATACTGAATATTGATTTTCAGAATAGCATTTGACAATTCGTATGATAAAGGCACCTATATGCTCTCACATGGGGCATTTTATTGCTGTCAGGACGCCAGTCTTATCTCCAAGTCTACTGATAATTAGCCAGTGAGAAATTGCCCTAATAAAGTCTTGTAAAGGGCCTTAATGGGAGCTGCAGGCTTGCCGGGAGTGAGTGGGGGAGGTGGTGATGTTTGGGTATCATTGAGACTCTCAGACGGCCCCGGCTCGTTTGTATGACCAACACACTATATAACATCTCGGCTTAGACTAAGGGGGAAATAATGTCCTTCTTTAGCCATGGTTCTATATATAGACAGTCCTGACATTGAAATGTACAAATTAGATTTGCCATATCTCTATATTCTCACTCACTCACTCACTCACTCACTCACTCACTCACTCACTCACTCACTCACTCACTCACTCACTCACTCACTCACTCACTCACTCACTCACTCACTCACTCACTCACTCACTCACTCACTCACTCACTCACTCACTCACACTCTTCCCATAACTAAGTCCAGCCGAAATGGAAATTCTTTGCGTCACTTTACGTCAAGTGTAATTGTAACAATATTAGATTATCAATTCCTCAGCCACACAACTGAATCTGAAATTGAGGATAAAGCCCCAGGCAATCCGGGCCTCCCTCTGTGTATGGCTTCAGGCGTGGTATGCCATCTGTCACCTCATTCTCCTGGGGATTCTGATTGTCTTCTAGTGACATGGTCAGGTTTTCAGTATGTCACATTCTATAGAATCGCTGTTGTAAGCTGGTAACAATAGGTGACATTCTGTCCTTTGATTGCGAACTTTGCGTTCACTAAAGTTCATCTGACCGTGGAGGAATGTTCAAAATGACACCTTAAAAATCAATTGATTTTAAGCGATTTTTATAAAATTCAGCAAATACTATTTTTTATTCGTTTTTAAAGTATCCTGCAAATGTATTTTACAAATACTGTATAATTTAAAAATTATACCATTTTACACATATGAATTGCTGGTTTATGTTGGTAAACCATCGGAAGCACTGGCCCACTGCTTTTTCGGTCTTGTCACGACACGATTAATTTATCCAATATTGGCCTAGCATTTACCCACCATTGGGTCAATGTGTCAGCCGGCTCTGTGTGTAAGATAAAAAGTAGTCGCTGCGTACGTAACAAGCAAACAGTTAATGTTGTTTTCATTTCTATTTTCTTCTGCTCAGCCTGCAGAAATATGCAGAATTCTCTTCTGCCGCCGTCCAAAGACAAAATAGTGGTAACTACGTATTTGAAAAGTAAACTTTTACTGCTGTTTTATTGCTGCATTCTTGCTCAGCTTGCAGAGAACTGGAGGATTTGATTGTGCTAAGTAAACACCAGCAGCGGTAACTGTTTACTCGATAAATAAACAGTTACTGCTGTTCGATTGTTGTTTCCGTCTTACTCAGTCTACTTTGTAGAAATATGTCACGAAAGCAAACAGCAATAACTGCTTACTTGTAAAGTAAGCAGTTATTGCTGTTTGTCTATTAACTGCGGGATTCTCTTCTGCCGTCGAGAACTAGCGAGATGACCGCCGTGCAAAGACAAACAGCAGTAACTGCTTACTTGAATAAGTAAGCTGTAGTAAGCTGTTACTGATGTTAGTCTTTGAGCTGCAGTATTTTCTTCTGCCATCGAGTACTGTCATAATGACCACCGTGCAAAGATAAACAGCGATAACAGCTTACTTGAAAAATAAACTGTTCTGTTGTTTGATTATTATTTTCTTCTTGGATTATCTTGTGTTGTGCAAAGGAAAGCAACGACAACTACTTAATTTATAAGTAATCAGTTATACTGTTTAGTTACTGAATCCTTCCTGCTAGAGCGGGGGGCCCTGGTGCAGTGGTTAAAGCTGCCTGGTTAGGAAGTCGAGGATCGTGGGTTCGAACCCCTCTTTGCCACTAAAGTTTCAAAGAAATAAAAGCTTTTTTCCGCTCACTCGTAAATATTCAATATTGTGGGGAGCCTCCGTGGCCTCTGACCGCCAGGGTTCGAATTTCGAATCCTGTGTCTGGAGGGCAGTGTCATCTCATTCATCTTACCATCCTCAAGGGATTCTCCTGGTCCAGTTTAGCCTATGTGTGCACAAAGGTGGCTTAAAACCGCATGTATTCATTGAATCATTCTTCCTGCTCAGCTTGTACAATTTTGCTTGATTCCGTTTGTCGTGCAAAAGCAAACAGCAGTAACTGCTCACTCGAAAAGTAGAGGCTGTGTTATGCCGTATGTCTATGTAATAGTTTTAGAAGATGTGTGATTGTACATTTCCATATGGTGCAGTGTAATTAGCTTAATCTAGTTTGCAAATGGATCGGGAGAAACCAGAACCATGGGGTGGTCTTTAATAGACAAAAACACTCTAGCTTTTACACTGGCGGTGATAAAGCTGTCCTGGCTTTTTCTTTATGTCAATTTGGTGAGTTTCGGACGCACATCATTCACAGTCTCGGAGGTGAAGAATCAGGAATGTTCTCAAGCCAAATGTCTAGACACGAGAAACAGGTAGTGCACTCACTAAAAGCATGTGACGGGTTCGTGGGAGGTTCATTGAGTGAAACATTGCTGTCTGACATCATATGGGCTGAAAAACTAATCAGCAAAAACTGACCACTGTTTATGTGAGCAGCTACTGTTGTTTGCCTTAAAATAAAACCAAATCAAATTTTATTACCATATTATATCCATACAGGATTCAGGGTATATACATCAAAAAAGGATACATTTTTCATCCACAAACTACAAGTATGAATAGACCACGCATGTGTACTTCAGCGGATGTAAGTAAGACTTTCAGCATTATCCCACCAGCATACAATGGCCGAGGTGACATGAGCCGACCTTACTGAGGACCGCTGCCTCCAACGGCAAAGGAAACGAAGCCAGCTCCCGCAGGCCATGTCATTGTGCGGATTCCGGAAAGATCAACATAATCATAGTCGTATATGTCCCTGTTCCACCTCCACCTTCTATAGTATGTCCAGCGGTGGGAGTTTGTTCAACATAAAAGCTAACTTTTCCCTGATTACTCAGTCAATGCTCATGAAATTTTGCAAACACCATTTTCTAGTCATTTGCCATCTTTCCTAAAAATTTCGCAAACAGATATTGTAAAGTTAGACCATTTGAGATGTATTATATTTCCATTTATGATGCTTCTATAAACACATTGTTTTCATTCAGCTTTTATTTTAAAATTCCACTTGAAATTCCAATTTTAAAAATACTTACTGTAATTTCACGAGTTTTTAAGGTAATCGCAAAGAACGCTTGCAAAATTTCATAGAAATTGGTTAAGAATTGCAATTAGAGAAAAACAGCCATAGCCGCTGGAGCTGGCAGCAACTATAGTCTGTTCTCCCTTTCCGGATTTAAAATTTCCTTTTCCCTGGATCCTCGATGACGTCTCCACTAAATGAGCTAAAATCTACGTGAAACCAAATTTATTTATTCACTCAAAGACATTCACCGAACAGACATAAGGCCTTCACTTCAGTTGATATTGGGTCACTGTATATAAAACTGAAGCACCGGCGTGGCAGGTGATAACGCTAAACACTACATCAGTCCCCTCCCCAACCATCCCGCCTCGTATGCTATAAACATCAGGCAATGAGCCGGCCATGTCGACTCCTGGTAGATTACACAAGATTGGACGAGATTGAGGCAATCTGGGCCAATCACCGCACTCGTCTCATTCAGGCGTATTCACCTGTCACAGACTGGTTAGTGAAAAAAGACGTGATTGGCCGAGCATTACACTCAGCACCAGCTGTATCACTCAGTTCAAGTGCCACACTCCTGAATGAGTGGAGTCGAGTATGTGATCTCATGGTTCTCCTACTCCACGCTAGCTGACCGAACTTAAACCACAATGACCAAAGTGACGGGCTGAGATGCGAATATTTTCCATACCTGACAAACACGTTGGCCCAGCATTGAACCAGCATTGGGTCAGTGTATCGTGTTGGCTGGGATTGTGAAACAAGCGACACACTCCCAGAAAACAAGAGTAGTTCACCCAATGTCAATGTAAAGTTGGGCCAGCGTCACAGACTGTGGACCAGCATTATAACGACATTGTGTGGGCTTTTCTTTTTTTCTGGGAGATGTTGTTATAATGCATGGACAAAACTGAGAACGAGATAAACAAAACACTACAGGGACGGACACAGCGTCCGCTTTCATAATCAATCCTATAAATAAATCCATCAAGTCTGGATCCACAATACACACATAAATAAAACAGTTACAACAGCTATGGAGATTACAAACAACTTCATATAAACATGTTCAGAATACAAACATGGTTACAATAGAAACCACAACTATGGTACTAAGAACAGCAATCCCATAAACAGGTCCAGAATACAAACACAGACACAAAATAAACCATTATCAAGAAAAAAGCTGCATAATATGTTTATGAATAATTCTTATCTTCCATTTTACAATAACAAATCAGGTCAAAATAGTCCAGACTTTTTGTAATTAGTTGCGTGAGACCAGAGCCACATCATTACAGCAAGAATGATGCATTGGCCCGGTGTTGGTTCTGTGTTTGGCCAGCATTGAATCAGCCATGTTTGCTGGGATCATCCATGAAGTCTTGAGTGTATGTATGCAGTCATAGGCCTACTATATATACCCCAGAACCACATCTATAATGGTTGGTGAATGTGTCAGAGCCTTGTAAATCCTTGTAAACTCATTCAGCCAGCTTTGTTTGCTGGGATCATCCATGAAGTTGTAAGTGCTATGTATTCGGTCACAGGCCTACCCCAGAGCCACATCTATAATGGTTGGTGAATGTGTCAGAGCCCTGTATATCCGTGAATTTACATTCGAATAATCATGCACCAATCAATTATTCTGTAAATCCATTATGCTTATCTTGGATGGTTTAAAGTTTGATACATATAAATTCGGTATGATATTCTATCTCATTTTAAATGACAAATTAATAGCGGGCGTTGATTAGCTGGTCCCGTCACGTGACAAAGTTAGTCACCATCATGGTCAGGGATAGAATACTATATTTGGTTTCTAAAATGTTTTCTGGCACAACTCTAGAGTAGTTAGCAATAGCTGAACGATAGTGATGCACTGTGTGGAGTTTGTCCAAACTACTCCAAAGGGACCTTTAATTGTTTGTGTTTAGTGTCCTACTCTGCAGGGATCGTTCTTTTAACCATAACAACGGGAGTCAGAGCGTGAAATTACAATTCCAGGGTAATTGGTCAACGCAAAAAAGAGCAGGAAGTCTAGACTGGGGGTAATCAGTAAATCCTAGTCGCTGTTGATTAAATGCTGGGCCATCATCATAGACAGTGGACCAACATTGAAACAACAACGAATCTATATGCAAATCAATATTGATTCGATTTTGGGCTGATGTAAAAAGTTAACTCAGTAAACATCAGCCATTGACTAAGTGTTGATTCAATTTCGGGGGAACTTTGTAGACTCCTATTGAAACAATATTATTCCAGTCAGTGCGGGGACCATCAGAATCTGAGGTCTATTGATGTCAGACTCAGACGTCTTAAGTCGATCCCTACACTGAAAGTGTAGTGTAGTGTAGTGTAGTAATATAATTATATGTAGCCTGACGTAAGAGTGTCAGATTGTTATGCTCCCTTCCCTACAGAAACCAGTGTAATGTATTACCAATCATCTGTGATGACCTGCCTGTGGGATGTCAAATGCATAGACGTTTTATTTTAGATCTATCAAATCAAGCATGAACAATGTTAATGTAATTGTAAAGCTATGTGCACGTTTATATCTTGAAGGCAGCATAACCGACATCGAGAAAAGATATGACTTATATATCTAGCAAATATGGACTAGCTGAAATTTTTGTGTGTGCCGGTGTAGCCATCAGAGAAGCTATACACATGGGAGAGAATACTATAACCCATTTACACAAATGAATTTGGAGCTCCTCGTACATCAGAAATATAGAATTAACAAAAAATAGCTTATCAGCAGAGCTTTTTTAAAATTTTATATGTATGAATTATACTTTGTGCGAATAAAGTGAGCATAGCATAACTACTGTAGACCTATAACATAGGTAGGTAGGTATTCAAAAGAAACAATAATATGATCATTTAAAATTGAAAACAAAATTTGGGCTCGATCATTTCGACAGGTAACTCAGCAAATCCAGCATATTGCTGGTATTCAAATTTGGGTATATATGGCAACCTGGTCGAAATCCGGCATGTACGAAGCATTGAAGCAATGTTGGGTCAACATTGGATCAACATTTCATGATTTCTTTGGAATTAGGCCTACATCTCTGGGCCGCGTATATCATTTACAAATTGGGTTTACAATGGTTGGGTGAAATCTATAAAAACATCACTAGATTATAATGATGTTTTTATAGATTCAACCCAACCATGATAAACCCAATTTGTAAATGATATACGCGGCTCACTGTCCACGTGATTGACTAGTCAACGATGTAATCGCTAGAGGGATACAGTGATATTGATTTATTTAGATTAAACCTTTAAAACGCCCGAAAAAAAGTATACAAAGCAAGAGACAAAAGTTTTTTTGTAATTTTCGATTATCATAATTTCTTAGTTAGCTCTTTCCGAGCCATTTGAATACCTGACCCGGCACTGAACATTTTCTATTAACCAATAAAAGCCATACGCATTTGTAATACAAGGCTTCGTTCGTTACTCATGCTGTATTTTATAATTGTGAGTGGTGGATCCATGCATCGCGACAAGACTGAGACATAAGATGCCTGAAGTGGACAATATTTAGACATAATAGGCCGGAAGTGACAATATTACGACGTAAGAGGCCTGAAGTGAACATGACTGCGACGCATGAAGTTGGAAGTCAACAAGATTGTAACATAAAATGACTGAAGTAGACAAGATTACACCAGAGGAAGCCTGAAATCGGAGCAATTATTTAATTCCAATATCACAATAATTATTTTAACTTCAAAATGTATATGGTATTCGCTCAATGTTTCCAGTTTTACAGGGGGAATAACGTTTAAAGTGTATATTTGTACAAAATGAACATCCGGAGTTAACAGACCTAGAAAAATAAAAGTGTACAGTACGATTAATCACAATTAATATTAGTGTACGATTCATCTCAACAAATATTAGTATACGATTCATCACAAAAAGTAGTTGTGTACGATTCATCACAATTAATAGCAGTGTACGATTCATCACTATAAATGGCAATTACGATTCATCGCAATAAAGGTACGATTTATCACCAAAAATAGTAGTGTGCGATTTATCACTATAAATAGCAGTGTACGTACGATTTATCACCAGCAATAGTAGTGTACGATTCATCACAATTATTAGCAGTGTAGGATCATAAAAAATAGCAGTGTACGATTGATCACAAGACATAGCAGTGTACGATTCATCAGAATTATTAGCAGTGTACGATTCATCACAAAAAAGGCATACAAATAGAGTAGGGAATGCCCAACGTCTTCAGGCTTCAAGTTTCCTTCTCTCATAATAAGACATCAGTATCCAGATCACACCACCTGCTGGTCTCACGTGACTTGTCCAGCCGTATCTTTTTTCGCCAGATTCTCTCAATATGCACATATCCCGCCTTGTCCTAGTCACCAGCCGATCCAATGTTGGTTTAATGTTGGTTCACCGTCTGTGACGCTGGCCCAACATTAAACCATCATTGGATGAACGTCTCATGTTGACTTACATCACTCGCCAAACTCTCGTTTACCTTTATTGATCCGTGACCTCAGCGTGGCTAGGCTTCAGCAGTCATGAAAGAAACATAAAATCACTGGGAATGAATCATTGTGTTCTACAACAAGAAGCATAACATCACCAGGAAAGAATCATTCTGTTCTAGAACTAGGAACATAACATCACTAGAAAGGAATCATTCTGTTTTCCAACAAGAAATGTAACATTACAATGAATCAATTCTTATGCCTCGTTCTCTAAGAAGAAACATAGCAAGATGAATTAATCAATGTGCTCTCAATGTAGAATATTTAAAGTAACACTAGTAACTCTACTTTTAAGTCCAGGTTTCTGGAATTGAAATTTACAATTTTCTAAGTTTTCTTATTTAAATCCCTAAACACCTCAAGTTGTGTCTCGCTACCGCGACCCACAACTTCAAGTGGGCGAAAAATGACTCTTATTTGTCTAATTTGAGATCAAACATTTGCAAATAAAAGAAGGGACGAACAAGAGATTGTAAAAACATACCAACAAATGAATGCACGAAAGATCTTGCGAACCAATGGAGGAATATATGAATGAATGTACAAATGAAAGAGTAAATGAACACAAGAACAAACGCATGACGCCCGAACGAACACATGAAAGAACGAATTAATGAGCGCATGAATGCACCAACGCACAATCGAACAAACGAAATAATTAATGAAAGCAGTTGACGAATTCACAAGCGAACGGATGAACAAACAAATGAACACACAAACAAACCAACAAATTAATAAATGATTGCACGAACAAACGGATAAACAAACAAATGTATGACTGTAAGGCTAAACTGCACCGAGGTTTGTCTCATGAACTACCCAGTAAACTAAGTGCTGGGGTTTTTGGCATCGAAGCTGGCCAACGGTAAATATGCTGGTCCAACCTGTGACCAGCTCGTGGCCAATGCTATCTGCAAACTAAAAATCACCCTAAAAATCTTTCCTTTTTGTCTGTTTAAGTGGACTGGAGGATTAGTCGAGTGCAGTGAATGCGTCCCGCAAAATGTGGGCTGAAAGCAACATCATTCTTGTCCTGAAATGACACACTGTCATTTCCTGCAAAAGTCATGGTTTATTTCCATCCCATGTGTTTGGCTGCGGTAAAGCTTGGTCTTTTTGACAATAAGCATTTTCAATAAGTTTGTCACTAAGCACGTCGCACACAATGAACAAGTTGAATTAACAATCAATCGTTCTCAAATGAAGTTAGACGCTTTGTGGGTCAGGTTCACAGTGAATTGTATTTTATATACGTTGCCCGTCTGTCTGCCTGCCTGTCTGCCTCTCTGTCTGCCTGTCTGTCTTTTTCTCTTGCTGATGGTGAACCATGTTTGTTTAATCTGACACTGTGTCTGATTCGTTGTAAATCATTGTGTATATGTGTGTCTAACATTACAGTCATAAATACACCACAGACAGCCAGAGTGGACAACAGCAGATAACAGTTATTTAGCGGTCTGTGTTTGGACAGCCGACACCAAGGTTAATTATGCCAAGATGAAGAAGAAGAAGATACGTTTATTTGTATCAGAAAACAACATAGACAAGTGCAAAAATTTAGAATAAAAAAGTGCTGATGATGCTATTATAAGAACATTTTGAGTTATTAACATTGATTTAGAATATTTATTTGACGCAAAATTATAACATCTTAATATAATAGTTAATCGAAAACATGTTGATGCATACATTTTTACATGTCTATGCAGCATCCAATATGAAATAATTTATGTAAACTGGTCACAATCTGTTTATAGATAACAGAAATCGTCGAGGAGAAGATTTCCATACACAAATATGCTTATACAAAATCACATTTAGTTAATTAATGCTTGTTGTACACAAAGAGTAAACATTTCTATACGTCTTTCTATTCTTGTTGTGATATACAAGTAGAGGTAATTTTCTGTAGCATATCTCTGGTGTCTCTTTTTCGTTTGTTCTGTTACGTTTCGGCACCTGCTGCACCTCCTGAGAGTAGATCGACCCTATCTCTAGCATCATCTGATGGATAACTCTCCTCTCATGGCACGGACATTTTGGACACTCGTTCCCAACAGTTTGTTCTTAACATTAGTGATTATCACTTAGTTATAGATAGAGACCCAATGTTGTTTTGATGTTGACCCAGCGTCTTCGACATTAGCCCAAACACAATATATAGAGTCGGTGTTGCAACAATGTTTGGCCAGCATCGCAGACGCTGGCCAAACATTGGTTCAACATAGGATCATCGTTTGGTGAGTACTGGGTGGATATCGCTTTATGTCGCCCGCTGTACATGGTTTTAACATCCTTCATGTGATGTGGGCGATAATATATTCAGCAAACTGTCCCCAGCGCCGCCTAGAGTCTGTATGTCACACTACACAGTGTCGAGTGATTGAGAAGACAGGGTTTAGGATATCCCGGAATATCCCGAAAAAACCGGAACAAGACTGACTAATCCCAGCATTCATCAGGATTGCCCGTTTGTCTGCTGTGTATGCGCCTGCGCAATCAGACCGGATGTGACGTACATAACACACGCGGATTAGCTTGGAGCGCCGTCTGGGGGGCTTCTGGGACAATATAGCCCTTATATCACAAGGCAACAAATTAATGGTGACATAAGCTTTAATCTACGGGAAGCTTTCGTATCTATAGTTGAAACCATCTAGTTTCATATTATTAAATATCCTGAGCAAAAGTATTAATGTTTAATTGATTTGTTTTTTAACTAGGGCATTATGGTACCATAGGAGCCTGGCTGCGTTAAAATAAGTTTATTCATATTTCCCCGAATAGGGTGTACACGCGAGAAACGGTCTGAACATATTAAACCAAAAGAAAGTTGATCTTTATTGAAAAAATCTACAGTCAGCGATAGAGATTTATTTTTCAGTGTGTGTTTCAAGGTGGTAATTAATTAGATTTTCTGTAATAACGTTCCGCCCTGAGGACATAGCGTGGAAGAAATGACACTAATCTGAATGCACCTACTCTTATCAGCAGACAAACTGGTCAATTTTGGCTCAGCACAGCATTGATCCAGAATCACGCCGGTCTCTTTTATTTCACAGGTTGATTGAAACAGATCAAAGAACTCACTCCATACAGCGATTACGGGACTCGTGCAATGCTTATCCCATATTGGTGTAATGTTGGGCCAGCATCTGCAACGCTGACCCAACATTATACCAACATTGGATAACCATTGGCTGACAAAATGTGTCAGCCTGAGTTGAATGATGATGATTACACCCATGATTTATTTGTGAGGTTGAGGTAAATCCCAGTTTGCAAGCTAGTCTTTGTGGGCTAAGGCTAGTGACGATGGTGACCAGTTGACCACGACTTCTAAAAATAAAATCTGGCTTCAATTTGCAACATACATGTGTTAAAATATTTGAAATAGTAAATAAACTAATTGATAAAAAATTAGGACTATTTCCCAATAAAATTGATAAGACAAACAAAGTGGTGTGAAAGGAAAAAACGAATTAATTTAATCAAAATTAGTTACAGTTTTTAAACTGGATCTGTGATAGTAATTTTTTTAAGTTACAATACAATCGGCGGAAGTAACATTTAAAAAATGTCGGCATTCGGGGATTCCTTATCAATACATCCCCATGATATACTAAATTAAATCACAGGCCGCTTATTGTGGCTCAGGGAACAGCTGATTTCTGCCTTGCAGATTATTTATATTGACCTTGGAGTCAATCACCGTCAAAGCGCATTTTTCTTGACCTTGTAGAGGTTAATTATGTGTTATTTAGTGGTGACTGATTAACTAAACTGGGCCAGGCGAACCTCCTGAGGATGGTGAGATGATTGAGATGACACTGTCCTCCAGACACAGGATTCGAAATTCGAGCCCTGGCGGTCTGAGGCCGAGCACGCTACCTCTCGGTCACGAAGGCTCCCCACAATACTGAATACACAATACTGAAGTAGGGACATTGATCAGCCAGAAGGACTTCCCGATGAACGCAACTGAGCCTTTCAAAGTCAGATGTCCAAAATAGCCGATCACCATGGTAGATCAGGGGTCAGCTAATACAGAATGGAAGATTATCGCAGATGACCTTCTATGCTAGAGGTCAGCTAGTACAGAATGGCCGATGATTGCAGATTATCTCCCTGTGACAGTCACAATAGTTACTGCTGTTTGCCTCTGTAAAGCACATTAATTTAACCTTTAAAGCGCTAAATTAAATAACTTAAAGGTGATCTATCACCCCTTATATAGTGTGAATGAATTTGTGACAAATAAATCAAAGTTGCCACAAGATGTATTAATTATGAAATTCAAAAGAATTTCTGTTCGTTGTGTTGAGCGAAGCCATTGTGTGATGACAAACAGCAGTAGTCTTACTTTACCAGTCATCAGTTGCTGCTATTTGAAATCATACATAGTATTATGGTGTCGTGTAATGACTTACATAGAAATTTGGGCTTAAGGATGATGTTCTAACTCTTTAAAAAAAAATACTGACGTTGATTGGATGATGCGGTCACGTGACAAAGTTAGTCACTGTCTATTGGTCAGGTATAGAATACTGGGTCTATAGTTGGTTCTAAATTTATCAAGTGTTTTTGTTTTACACTTCTCTAGAGTGACCGTTAATTGTTTGTGTTTAGAGCCCTACTCTGTAGGGATCGTTCATTTAACCGTGTTAACGGGCGTCTTGACCACGGAGCGTGACATTACAATCCCACGGTAATTGGTAAACGCAAAAAAGGCAGAAAGTCTAGACTGGGGACAGCCCGTAAACCCTATTCGTGGACGCAATGTTGATTCAATTCTGGGCCATCGTCGTAGATACTGGATCGTAATTTTCGAAAAAAAATTTCGAAAAAAATATTGTTTATTTTAAAAGTTAGACCATTTACATGTAACGCAATTCTGAGGCTAAACCGGAACGGAAGTTAATGTGTAAATAGACATTTACTACATATCAAATGGTCTAACTTTTGAACTAAACAATTTTTTTTTCGAAATTTTTAGGATCGATGCCAAATGACTAGCAAATAGGGTTTACAACATTTCATAAAAATCGGTTGAGAATTGACTGACTGGATACCGAAAAGCTAACTTTCATTTTGGACCATCCTCCACCGTCGGACAGACTGTACATCGATCCTGAAAATTGTGCATTAAAATATTGTATAGTTCAGAAGTTAGACCTTTTGACATGTAGTAAATGTCTATTTATGACGCTACTCTATAACATGTATAGACCCATTAACTTCCCTTCCGGTGTATTCTCAGAATTGCGTTACATGTCAAATGGTCTAACTTTTGAAATACTCAATGGAATTTCGCGAAATTTTCATTGTTGCCAAATGACTAGATAAATTTCGTGACAATCCCTTGAGAATTGACTGACTGGATACCGAAAAGCTAACTTTCATTTTTGGACAATCCTCCACCGTCGGACAGACTGTAGACTCAACTCAGTAAACAATGTTCTTTGACTCGATGTTGATTCACGGCTGGGAGAGCGTCGTAGATTGTGGGCCAATATTGAATCAATTTTAAGCTTTTCAGTGTCTAATAGACCAGGTCAGTAGACCAATAACATAGGTATATTCAAATGAAGCGGAAAGAGCTAAGACACTATGATGATTTCATATTGAAAGAAATCCTTTGGTCTCCATGGTTTATACAACAATATCTCAGCGCTTTAAAATTCTTTAAGTCCTCACGATGCATTAAAGCATCATTTCATATCCCTGAAAACAAACTTAATTGTCCTACAACTAGGGCTTTTAGAACGAAAATTTCCATGAAACTGGTTTACCAATGCATGACAATTTTCTACAATTTTTAACCCACATCACGTCATTTTCATCCACTACAAGTCGAGAATTGCGACAGCAATTCGCGGCTTGTAGTGGATGAGGATGACAATGGTAAATTCAGGCCTGAAAGGGTTAAAGGATAGGGTGAAAGTGTTGGCCAACATTGAATCAATATTAAAGTTATTATGCAAGGTAAATGAAATGAATGGGATTTTAGGCCACCTTGTGCACATATAGGCTAAACCGGGCCAGGATAAATGTACAAGGTAATCATCACCCTAAATGCCGCTCCCATTTAAACACGCGTAAGCTGCCTCAATTCCATGGGCCAATTTTACCTCTTTTCGACATCGCCCGCAGTTAGTGTCGCATATCATGACAAAACCTGATCTGTGTTTTTTTTAAAAAGCCCCGATATATGTTTGCTCGACCCGCGATTCGGGACACGGACCACACTTTTTCAGACCCAAATCATAAAAGGACGCGAAAAATGGACCACTAATGGACCACTAATGGAACTAGCACTGCCGGATCCACTAAGGGACCAGCTCTCGCATAATTCATTATTCAAGACGGGATGACGTAAAGGATTAGCGCTGATGAGATTGCATAATCTTGCGTCAGCCCTCACGCTGCGCACTCCCTCTACTAATGACAATGTTGGCCCGCAATCAGCAAATTGTGTTCCCTGAGAGTGCGACGTTGATGTACGGTTCATCACGTCATCAGAGACTTCAACTTGTGGTATTATACATTAGCTATACATGGTATTATACATGACGTCGCATTATTGAGGGGATAGGCCGATAATTGAAATCGTAATTGAATATAAATTGGATAATTACAAGATAATTGGTAAAAATATTGAAATATATGTAATTATAATTGTAATTGACGAAAATAATTATAATTGTAATTGTAATTGACCCTTTTATCAACAAATAATTGTAATTACAATTGTAATTGATTTTTTAGCAAGTCATAATTATAATTATAATTGTAATTGACTATTTTTGGGAAGTCGTAGTTATAATTGTAATTGTAATTGATGTTTGTAATTGACCCCAACCCTGACCGAGGTTCGTCTTAATCTGAATTCCCAGTAAATAAGTGAAATTAAATGGGATTTTAGTCTGCTCATAAAGCTTGGTAATGGAGTTTTTGTCCAGCTCTACATCAAAGCCAGTCAACGGTAAATATGCTGGTCCAACCTGGGACCAGCTCCTGACCAATGCTATCTGCCAAATAAAAATATCCTCAAAAATCCTTCCTTTTTGTCGGTTTACTGGACTGGAGCATTAAGTAAGTGCAGTGACTGGTGAATGCGTCCCGCGAAACGTGGACGGTAAGCCAAATAAATCACTCTTGTCCTGAAATGACACTCTCTGCCATTTCCGGCAAAAGTCCTGTTTTATTTCCATTCCATATGTTTTGCTGCAGAAAAGCCAGGCTCACAGCAACATGTCATGGATTATAGTCTGAGTCGTGGGGTCATCTTTCTCTCTCTACATCTAAGTCAGCAGATCCCGCTCATCCCTCATCCGCATGGAGTTTACAATCAGTATGGGGTGAAGCCCGAGGAGCTCTACTTGCAATAAGTTTGTTACCGAGCACGTCTAAAATTAAATAAATTTCTGCATGTTTTGCTAATTTGAAGTTGTGGGTCGAGATAGCGAGATACAACTACAAGTGTTGATGTTCATGTGGCCTCTCAAGGCAGTCGTAACAGATGTAATTTTATCCTTAAAGCGCTGAATTAATTTTGTACAAACCATGGAGACTAAAGATTTTTTTTCAATTTGAAATCATCATAATTGTCTTAGTTAGCTTTATCCGCTTCATTTGAATACCTTTGTCATGGGTGTACGGCCCTTGTAAAAAAAATAATCTTACAGTGCGGGGATCGGCTTTGCACGTCAGAATCTGACGTATAGACATCAGAATCTGACGTCTAAAGTCGATCCCCGCGCTGTAAGGATTAAGCTTGTAGTGAGAGGTCGAACTCTCCGAATGCTTCATGAAAACCCCTCGTCGTAGAGTGACGTACGATCGTCTTAGGAACTACGTACGATGTTAAGTGTAGCGAATTATGACTTCGTGCGCTATCGAAGCTGGGAAAAATAATTCGAGACATGCATGCGATTTTGGCCCAATGTTGCAGACGTTGGTCCAACAACGGATCATCGTTTTGTGTGTACTAGGTGGATATCGTTTTATGTCGCCCGCTGTACATGGTTTTAACACCCTTCGTGTAATGTGGGCGATAATATATTCAGAAAAACTGCCCCCAGCGCAGCCTAGAGTCTATATCACACTACACAGTGTAGAGTTGATTGAGAAGCCAGGGTGTAGGAAATCCCGGAATATCCCGAAATAACCCGAACAAGGCTGAGTAATCCCGGCATTCATCAGGATTGCCCGTTTGTCTGCTGTATGTGCGCCTGCGCAATCAGACCGGATGTGACGTACATAACACACGGGGGATTAGCCTGGAGCGCTGTCTGGGGGCTTCTGGGACAATATAGCCCTTATATCACCATGGCAACGCATTAATGGTGACATAAGCTTCAATCTAGAGAAAGCTTTCCTAACTGTTGTGGAAGTCATGAAAAAAATGATCAACTTATATTTATTCGCTAACAAAGCCGAAGACATAAACTTGACTTCTATCTACTTTCATACTATCAAATATCCTGCGCAATATATATATTTTTAATCATATTTTTCTTTTCGGGTTTTAAATTAAATAGGGCCTCACGAAAACTGAGGAACGATAATTTTGCGTTTTGTACCATAGCAGTCAGGTTGCCATTAAAATAAGTTTATTCAAAATTTGCCAAGTTAGTCTGGGAGTCATGTATTAAAAGACTGCTGGTGAGAAATACATGCGCAAAACTTAATATGTTGAACCAAAGAAAAACAAATGGAATAGGTTATCTTTAATGTAAAATATCAAATGAAATATTAAAAGATTAAAACAGTGATAGCTTTGAGTATTAGTTGACTCATAACCGGATCAGTTGGCACCAACCAATGGCGGATCCAAGATCTGAAGAAATGAGGCGCAAGGGTTTTATAAACTTTTTATAAACTTGGGCCAGTTGAGGGTACTGCTTGAGGCAATTATCAAAAACAGGATGCGACCCCCCCCCCCTCCCCTTGATCCGCCCATGCTGCCCTCTAGACACGGGATTCAAAACTCGAACCTGGTGGCTGAGGTTGAGCACACTACCTCTCGGTCACGGAGGATCCCCATAATATTGAATCTTTACAAGTGGGCGACAAGAAACATTTTGTTTTTTTAAGGAAGCGGATGTCAAACTCTGGCGTCACAGGGGATATCGTTATAAATGTAACTCATCTCACCTTAGATAAAGAGGGGTGACTATATAGTAAAAGTCAGTCACTTTTGCTGTACATGTTTTTTGCTAATTTCTCGGGCAATAACCATCCTATTGATTAAAGGGACTGGCCCACGCTAAAACCATCCAGAAATCAGTGATTTTATTTTGGCTTCTTAATATGACCATATGATGTAAACATGTGCATAGAATAGAACTGCAAAAGTTTTAAAATTTTTGTGCTGCATACTTACCAGCTAGACTAGATATAGAGACGAAATTCACGTATTTCTTATTATTGCCATGGTTGTCAATAATTAGAAATCGGGAATTCCGTATCGATATCTAGCCTAACTGGTGAATGCGCAGCACAAAAAGTTTAAAACTTTTGATGATTCTAGCGTGGGCTAATCCTTTTAAATTCAGCTATGATCGCGAAATTCCACTACATGTCAACTTTTGAAAATGTCACGAAATTTTCATTCGCCGTACTACTTGTAGAGAGAGCTTGCAAAATTTCATTAGATCCTTTTGGTGAGGTTGTGCACATGCAGTGCTCCAAACTGTTCAAATGTGTGGAGTATTCAGTGTTGTCCATGGTACTCAGCATTATAAAGAACCGTTGAAGGCATCCGATTAAAAGAGTTCTCTATTTGCGGGGTGGGGGCTTTATTTTAATTAGGCTTTTTTCTAAGTTTCTTGCGTGGAAAGTGTTTGGTGTCATTGACCAGGTTTTTGTGCGTTTGATCGTTGAATAATGTAGTTGTCACTACATAATCTTGTCAAGGCTCTCACCAAGTCACGTGGAATAAACACTGGAGGAAGAATAACGGAATCTTATGCAAACTAATAATACAGAGATAGAAATATTTCGCAAGTAAATAATATTCCTCCCCAAGCTGATTATTAACACTGGTTGTGCCGGACCTGTCGTTATATATTGTTATCACTAAAAAAACAGTGTAGTAATGTCATTTTCAAAATGTCTCACTTTCTTAAAATGAAGTATGTTTCATTTTATTTGAGCTGGCTACTTGTTAACCATTCAATCGTCCGAGGAGGAAATTAGACAATTCATGTCTCCGTGGCTTCATATTTCTAACTGATTCTCTTCTCTTTCATTAATGGAGAATGAACATCAACATTACGAGAGCGCTACAGTTTGTCAATGAGGCGCGAGAGATCAATGTAAAAAATAAAGCCCTTGGAGTTATGCATTTTAAGCTGCGGAGAAGCTCCGAAGGCCAAGTCCCTTTTCGCAGCCAGGAATGTAGAGCATTGAGGGATTTAACTGATTTAAAACACATTCGACCATAATGAGGATCCCTCATTATCAACAGCTTGGTCGCACCTGACTGATTCTAGTACAAGTTGAGCCAACCAACACGCATTATACAGTACTAGGCCTACCATGATAATGGGTCTGTACTGGATCAAAAATAACTCTCCATTCCCGGCTGAGAATTTCGTGGTCGGACAAAGAAAATAATTTAGTGGTGTGTTTCAATTTCACAGTGTTCTTTCACAATGGTTGGTAATGCTACACCTAAATTATAAGGTCCCATTCGTTGAAAGTTTGTGGTATTTATAATTAACTAGATTATATGTAGGACTCTGTAATGACTGACTTGATGACGTCCCGCCATGAATGAGGACATAGCGTGGACGAAATGACAATAATCTAAATCCACGTGCTTCCTCCTCTCATCAACAGACAAGCTGAGCAATGGTGGCTCAACATTGGGCCAACGCCGGCAAGCTTGACACAACATTAAACCAGAATTGTGTGATAGGTTTTCAAAGCACGAAACGCTCGGCCAATGCTTATCCAATGCTGGTGTAATGTTGGGCCAGCGTCTGCAACATTACACCAACAATTCGATAAACATTGACATATGTGGCAGGCTAAGTTGAATGATGATGATTATATCCAGGGCTAATTTGTGAAGTTACGTTAAATCACACTTTGGGAAGTCTCTGAGCAGCTGCTGAGGTCAGGGATAGTGACGTCCACTTCTAAGTTACGTTAAATCACACTTTGGGAAGTCTCTGAGCAGCTGCTGAGGGCCAGGGCTGGTGCCAACCACTGCTAAGTTACGTTAAATCACAGTTTGGGAAGTCTCTGAGCAGCTGCTGAGGGTCAGGGCTGGTGACGACCACTTCTAAGTTACGTTAAATCACAGTTTGGGAAGTCTCTGAGCAGCTGCTGAGGGCCAGGGATAGTGACGACCACTTCTAAGTTACGTTAAATCACAGTTTGAGAAGTCTCTGAGCAGCTGCTGAGGGTCAGGGCTGGTGACAACCACTTCTAAGTTACGTTAAATCACAGTTTGGGAAGTCTCTGAGCAGCTGCTGAGGGTCAGGGCTGGTGACGACCACTTCTAAGTTACGTTAAATCACAGTTTAGGAAGTCTCTCAGCAGCTGCTGAGGGCCAGGGTTAGTGACGACCACTTTTAAGTTACGTTAAATCACAGTTTGGGAGGTCTCTCAGCAGCTGCTGAGGGCCAGGGTTAGTGACGACCACTTCTAAGTTACGTTAAATCACAGTTTGGGAAGTCTCTCAGCAGCTGCTGAGGGCCAGGGCTAGTGACGACCACTTCTAAGTTACGTTAAATCACAGTTTGGGAAGTCTCTCAGCATCTGCTGAGGGCCAGGGCTAGTGACGACCACTTTTAAGTTACGTTAAGTCACAGTTTGGGAAGTCTCTCAGCAGCTGCTGAGGGCTAGGGTTAGTGACGACCACCTCTAACTGAGCAGCTGCTGAGGGCCAGGGCTAGTGACGACCACTTCTAAGTTACGTTAAATCACAGTTTGGGAAGTCTCTAAGCAGCTGCTGAGGGCCAGGGCTGGTGACGACCACTTCTAAGTTACGTTAAATCACAGTTTGGGAAGTCTCTGAGCAGCTGCTGAGGGCCAGGGATAGTGACGACCACTTCTAAGTTACGTTAAATCACAGTTTGAGAAGTGTCTGAGCAGCTGCTGAGGGTCAGGGCTGGTGACAACCACTTCTAAGTTACGTTAAATCACAGTTTGGGAAGTCTCTGACCAGCTGCAGAGGGTCAGGGTTGGTGACGACCACTTCTAAGTTACGTTAAATCACAGTTTAGGAAGCCTCAGCAGCTGCTGAGGGCCAGGGCTAGTGACAACCACTGCTAAGTTACGCTAAATCACAGTTTGGGAAGTCTCTGAGCAGCTGCTGAGGGTCAGGGTTGGTGACGACCACTTCTAAGTTACGTTAAATCACAGTTTGGGAAGTCTCTCAGCAGCTGCTGAGGGCCAGGGTTAGTGACGACCACTTCTAAGTTACGTTAAATCACAGTTTGGGAAGTCTCTCAGCAGCTGCTGAGGTCCAGGGTTAGTGACGACCACTTCTAAATTACGTTAAATCACAGTTTGGGAAGTCTCTAAGCAGCTGCTGAGGGCCAGGGCTAGTGACGACCACTTCTAAGTTACGTTAAGTCACAGTTTGGGAAGTCTCTCAGCAGCTGCTGAGGGCCAGGGTTAGTGACGACCAATTCTAAGTTACGTTTAATCACAGTTTGGGAAGTCTCTGAGCAGCTGCTGAGGGCCAGGGCTGGTGACAACCACTTCTAAGTTCCGTTAAATCACAGTTTGGGAAGTATCTCAGCAGCTGCTGAGGGCCAAAGCTAGTGACGACCACTTCTAAGTTACGTTAAATTACAGTCTGGGAAATCTCTGAGCAGCTGCTGAGGGCCAGGGCTAGGGACGACCACTTCTAAGTTACGTTAAATCACAGTTTAGGAAGTCTCTGAGCAGCTGCTGAGGGTCAGGGCTAGTGACGACCACTTCTAAGTTACGTTAAATCACAGTTTGGGAAGTCTCTGAGCAGCTGCTGAGGGCCAGGGCTAGTGACGACCACTTCTAAGTTACGTTAAATTACAGTTTGGGAAGTCTCTGAGCAGCTGCTCAGGGCCAGGGTTAGTGACGACCACTTCTAAGTTACGCTAAATCACAGTTTGGTAAGTCTCTGAGCAGCTGCTGAGGGTCAGGGCTAGTGACGACCACTTCTAAGTTACGTTAAGTCACAGTTTGGGAAGTCTCTGAGCAGCTGCTGAGGGCCAGGGCTAGTGACGACCACTTCTAAGTTACGTTAAATTACAGTTTGGGAAGTCTCTGAGCAGCTGCTCAGGGCCAGGGTTAGTGACGACCACTTCTAAGTTACGTTAAATCACAGTTTGGGAAGTCTCTGAGCAGCTGCTGAGGGCCAGGGCTGGTGACGACCACTTCTAAGTTACGTTAAATCACAGTTTGGGAAGTCTCTGAGCAGCTGCTAAGGGCCAGGGCTGGTGACGACCACTTCTAAGTTACGTTAAATCACAGTTTGGGAAGTGTCTGAGCAGCTGCTGAGTGCCAGGGCTGGTGACGACCACTTCTAAGTTACGTTAAATCACAGTTTGGGAAGTCTCTGAGCAGCTGCTGAGGGCCAGGGTTAGTGACGACCACTTCTAAGTTACGTTAAATCACAGTTTGGTAAGTCTCTGAGCAGCTGCTGAGGGTCAGGGCTAGTGACGACCACTTCTAAGTTACGTTAAATCACAGTTTGGGAAGTCTCTGAGCAGCTGCTGAGGGCCAGGGCTGGTGACGACCACTTCTAAGTTACGTTAAATCACAGTTTGGGAAGTCTCTCAGCAGCTGCTGAGGGCCAAAGCTAGTGACGACCACTTCTAAGTTACGTTAAATTACAGTCTGGGAAATCTCTGAGCAGCTGCTGAGGGCCAGGGCTAGTGACGACCACTTCTAAGTTACGTTAAATCACAGTTTGGGAAGTCTCTGAGCAGCTGCTGAGGGCCAGGGCTAGTGACGACCACTTCTAAGTTACGTTAAATCACAGTTTGGGAAGTCTCTGAGCAGCTGCTGAGGGCCAGGGCTAGTGACGCCCACTTCTAAGTTACGTTAAATTACAGTTTGGGAAGTCTCTGAGCAGCTGCTCAGGGCCAGGGTTAGTGACGACCACTTCTAAGTTACGCTAAATCACAGTTTGGGAAGTCTCTGAGCAGCTGCTGAGGGCCAGGGCTGGTGACGACCACTTCTAAGTTACGTTAAATCACAGTTTGGGAAGTCTCTGAGCAGCTGCTAAGGGCCAGGGCTGGTGACGACCACTTCTAAGTTACGTTAAATCACAGTTTGGGAAGTGTCTGAGCAGCTGCTGAGTGCCAGGGCTGGTGACGACCACTTCTAAGTTACGTTAAATCACAGTTTGGGAAGTCTCTGAGCAGCTGCTGAGGGCCAGGGTTAGTGACGACCACTTCTAAGTTACGTTAAATCACAGTTTGGGAAGTCTCTGAGCAGCTGCTGAGTGTCAGGGCTAGTGACGACCACTTCTAAGATACGTTAAATCACAGTTTGGGAAGTCTCTGAGCAGCTGCTGAGGGCCAGGGATAGTGACGACCACTTCTAAGTTACGTTAAATCACAGTTTGGGAAGTCTCTGAGCAGCTACTGAGGGCCAGGGCTGGTGACGACCACTTCTAAGTTACGTTAAATCACAGTTTGGGAAGTCTCTGAGCAGCTGCTGAGGGCCAGGGCTGGTGACGACCACTTCTAAGTTACGTTAAATCACAGTTTGGGAAGTCTCTGAGCAGCTGCTGAGGGCCAGGGCTAGTGACGACCACTTCTAAGTTACGTTAAATCACAGTTTGGGAAGTCTCTGAGCAGCTGCTGAGGGCCAGGGCTAGTGACGACCACCACTAAGTTACGTTAAATCACAGTTTGGGACGTCTCTGAGCAGCTGCTGAGGGTTAGGGATAGTGACGACCACTTCTAAAAATAACACCTGGCTTATATTTGCAATATACTTAAATATTTGAAATAAGAATAAAACTAATTGATAATAAAAGTGGAACGTTTTCAAACAACATTAAATTCCCAATAAAATTGATCAAACAGAACGGTGTGAATTGAAAAAAATAGGGAGACACCATTCAATCTCCGCGGGGGGGGGGGGCGTAGTAATTCTTGAAGAAATAATTTGGGTCATATTTCAAGAACTGGTTTAGAGAAGCATAAACATGCTTCTGATAAAAAGATTCAGCACGCGCCTCTGACTCTGTAGTAGGGGGTGGTGAGTTCGAATCCCGCCACTGCCACTTGACTGAGCATACACACCGGATCTACTCATGCCTGGTCCACTCATGCCGCCTTAGATAAGGCTGGGACGGGGCTGTTTCTGTACTACGAGTACAAATAAAATACAAATTATTTAAACTAATAATAATTTTGCGAAGAATTATTTATATGTGCTAAATTATATATGTGCTAGAAATTATATTGTGCCAGACGGTGAATTAAGATTAAATTTAATTAAAATGTCAGCCGCTGTTCACTGATTGACTGACCAAGAGTTTAGTCATGTGATCGCATTTGGTCATTCGATTTAAAGTACCATCCCAGCTCAGACTGTACAGCATTTGAAACGTCGCGATGGATTTACACTGATCTCCGTGACCTTGTAGGGGTCAATTATGTGTTACTTAGTGGTGACTGATTAACCCTTTCAATACGGGGAACAATTCCAGACGTTAGAATCTAAAGTATATAGACGTCAAATTCTGACGTCTATAGTCGATCTCCGCACTGAAGAGTGAAATATTTATAATGGCCGTAGACCCATAACATACGAAACGGAAAGAGCTAACTAAGACATTTATGACGATTTCGAATTGAGAAAAACCCTTTGGTGTCTTGGTTTTTATAAAAATCTTTCAGAGCTTTGAAGGTTACCTCTTTCAAACCTGAATTTACAATTAAAATCTTCATGAACTACAAACGTCAAATTGAAACCGCTTTTTTTTTTGGGGGGGGGGGTACAACCCGAAGTCTGAAGTTGATTGGAAATCTTCTGTCACAGGCTCCCGGGTATATTATGTGAAGAAATAAGCGACAGTGATCAACCAGAAGGAGATGCCGATGACCGAAACTGACCCTTCAATGTCAGAGGTCAGCCAGTACAAAATAGCTGATGAATTTGGAAGATTAGAGGTCATGCAATACAGAATGTCATATTATCGTAGGTGACCTTCAATGCTAGAAGTCAGCTAGTACAGAATGGCTGATGATTGTAGATTATCTTTCTATTATTGTTACATACTGCCATGGAAAGTCAAACAGCAGTAACTGATTACTTTACAAGTAAACAGCGGTATTTATAATTATTTATAATTATTTATAATTATGGTATTTATAATTAACTAGGTTATATGTAGGACTCTGTAATGACTGACTCTGTGATGGCGTCCCGCCCTGAATGAGGACATAGCGTGGACGGAATGACAATAATATAAATCCACCTGCTTCCTCCTCTCATCGACAGACAAGCTGAGCAACGGTAGCTCAACATTGGGCCAACGCCGGCAAGCTTGACACAACATAAACCAGAATTGTGTGATAGGTTTTCTTCCACAGATTGATTGAAACAGATCAAATAAAAATGAAATGAATCGGGCTTTAGGCCACCTTTGTGCACATATAGGCTAAACTGGGCCAGGAGAACCTCCTGAGGATGGTGAGATGATTGAGATGACACTGTCCTCCAGACACAGGATTCGAAATTCGAGCCCTGGCGGTCTGAGGCCGAGCACGCTACCTCTCGGTCACGGAGGCTCCCCACAATACTGACTTGAAACAGATCAAAGAACTCAAAGCACGATACGCTTGTCCAATGTCTATCCAATGCTGGTGTAATGTTGGGCCAGCGTCAGCAACATTACACCAACATTGACATATGTGGCTGGCTAAGTTGAATGATGATGATCATATCCAGGGCTAATTTGTGAGGTTACGTTAAATTACAGTTTGGGAAGTCTCTGAGCAGCTGCTGAGGGCCAGGGCTGGTGACGACCACTTCTAAGTTACGTAAAATCACAGTTTGGGAAGTCTCTCAGCAGCTGCTGAGGGCCAGGGCTAGTGACGACCACTTCTAAGTTACGTTAAATCACAGTTTGGGAAGTCTCTCAGCAGCTGCTGAGGGCCAGGGCTAGTGACGACCACTTCTAAGTTACGTTAAATCACAGTTTGGGAAGTCTCTGAGCAGCTGCTGAGGGCCAGGGCTAGTGACGACCACTTCTAAAAATAACACCCGGCTTCTATTTACAATATACTGAAATATTTGAAATAATAATTAAACTAATTGATAATAAAATTAGAACGTTTTCAAGCAACAATAAATTCCCAATAAAAATGATAAAACAGACCGGTGTGAATAGAAAAAATAGGGAGACACCATTCAATCTCCGCCGGGGGGGGGGTAATTATTGAAGAAATAATTTGGGTCATATTTCAAGAACTGGTTTAGAGAAGCATATACATGCTTATGATAAAAAAACTCAGCACGCGCCTCTGACTCTGTAGTAGGGGGGGGGGGGATGAGTTCAAATCCCGCTACTGCCACTTGACTGGATATACACACCGGATCCACTCATGCCTGGTCCACTCATGCCGCCTTAGATAATGCAGGGACAGGGCTGTCTTGTTGTTTCTGTACTACGAGTACAAATAAAATACAAATTATTTAAATTATTTATAATTTTGCGAAAAATTATTTGTATGTGCTAAATTATATCTGTGCTAGAAATTATATTCTGCCAGTCGGTGAATTAAGATAAGATTTAATTAAAATGTCAGCCGCTGTTCACTGATTGACTGACCAAGAGTTTAGGCATGTGATCACATTTGGTCATTCGATTTAAAAATACCATCCCAACTCAGTACAGCATTTGAAACGTCGCGGTGGATTTACACTGATCTCTGTGACCTTGTAAGGGTCAATTATGTGTTACTTAGTGGTGACTGATTAACCATTTCAATACGTGGAACAATTCCAGACGTTAGAATCTAAAGTATATAGACGTCAAATTCTGACGTCTAAAGTCGATCTACGCGCTGGAAGAGTGAAATATTTATAACGGCCGTAGACCCATAACATACGAAACGGAAAGAGCTAACTAAGACATTTATGACGATTTCAAATTGAGAAAAACCCTTTGGTGTCTTGGTTTTTATAACAAATTTTCAGTGCTTTGAATGTTACTTCTTTCAAACCTGAATTTACAATTAAAATCTTCATGAACTACAAACGTCAAATTGAAACCGCTTTTTTTTGGGGGGGGGGGGGGTACAACCCGAAGTCTGAGGCTGGTTGGTTGGAAATCTTCTGTCACGGGCTCCCGGGTATATTATGTGAAGAAATAAGCGACAGTGATCAACCAGAAGGAAATGCCGATGACCGAAACTGACCCTTCAAAGTCAGAGTTCAGCCACTACAAAATAGCTGATGACCTTGGTAGATTAGGGTTCATGCAATACAGGATGGAAGATTGTCGTAGATGACCTTCTATGCTAGAGGTCAGCTAGTACAGAATGGCCGATGATTTCAGATTATCTTTTTATTATTGTTACATACTGCCATGGAAAGTCAAAGAACAGTAACTGATTACTTTACAAGTAAACAGCTACTGCTGTTTACTTGTAAAGTAATCAGTTACTGTTCGACGATTGCAGATTAGCTTCCTGTGACAGCTACATACTGCCGTGAAAAGTCAAACAGCAGTAACTGATTACTTTACAAGTAAACAGCTACTGCTGTTTACTTGTAAAGTAATCAGTTACTGTTCGACGATTGCAGATTATCTTCCTGTGACAGCTACATACTGCTGTGAAAAGTCAAACAGCAGTAGCTGATTACTTTACAAGTAACAGTTAATGCTGTTTGCTTGTAAAGCGTATTCAGCTAACCTACAAGCGCTAAATTAAATGATTAAAAATGTATCCACCTAAAGTTGTGTCTCTCTACCGCGACCGGCAACTTCAAGTGGGTAAGAATTACTCATACGAATTTAATTCGAGATCAAACCTTTGCAAATCGGGAAGTATAAACACTCATTTAATTCCCTATAACAGTGATTGGACCAATAAAAATAAAAATAAAACGAGTATTGTCGTATTTAGCACTTTAAGCATATCAACAGGTAACTGGTCTCTTAAGACAACAAGTAAAAAAATGATGATCAAGCGGAATCGATGGGTTATTCGAAAAAGATTTGTGGTCTTTTGGTCAAGTCGCTTCGAATGAGGTGACAAAGTACAAGGTGTGAAAGCATTCCACCTGCGTTTAATGAGCCGAACAAATCTGACTTGGAATATATTTTTTTAGAATATTGTTGTAGATGATGGAGACAATTTAAGATTTCAGTCTTCAACATTCGAATTTTTTAGGACATCCTGGTAAATCGCCTTTATTTTCACTATGTCCACTGGTGCAGTAGAGTTGCCAGCTAATGTTGATGCAACGTTACAAATTGCAGGCCACAATAACTGTTTCTTCGCTTGTACCAACACAGCTAACACAAGACATTGGCCCAATTCTGGTGAACTTTAAACAAGCATGAGATCAAAGTAAGCCAATAAAGTAGTAAAGCAGATTTTGGATAACTTAGTTTGTCCAGAATGTCCATCTGTGAAGAAACGAAATATTTTTTAATTACGTAATTTATCTAGGGTAATCTGTCCTTAACGCCGATTTTTCTTGCAATGTGTGAAGCATGCAAAATCTACTTATGAAATTCAAAAAGAATTGCAATTCCTTGTGTTGAGCGATGCCAATATGTGATGTCATACATAGGGCAGACGGCAGTAGCTACTTACATTGCAGTGAACAGTTACTGCTGTTTGTCATCCAGCAGTGTGTACGAAAACCCAGATATAACGTTAGTTATGCACATCCATTTGTTCCCATGTGACATATTGCTGTTACTTGAGCGCATAATGTCGCTGCAGCGGTGAAATTAATCGTGTCCAAACATCCTAAAGCAAAATGTTATTTATAGGTCATATATGTTATATTCAACAACGCCAGTCATTGGCATTATTATAACACCAGGTATTTTTTAAAGATTTATAGGTTATATATCTGCCGTGCTTGATATGTTATATATCTGACAAAGAATCATTTCAGGATATCACATTATACCGGAAGTTATGGAACAGCAGATCAGCAGACGGCGCTGCTGGTTGGCTGCCAATCAGGATTTAATCGCCAGGAGGCGCTGCCTGGCCATCAGGAATCCACACACACACAGGAAGGGAAGCCAAACTAGCAAACATGATACCTTCAACCAATGTATTTTTAATGCTGAGTATATATATAGTTTGCATTACATCATAATGGTCCAGAAACTATATATTCTTAGGTGAGAAGGCCGAGCTGTTTGCGTTACATCACAATTTTAAGATAATTAATTGAGTAAAACAAACCGCTAGATTATACTGCGGCTCGTAAATGTCGTTGGTATTTTTTACTATTATAAAACCAGCTCATTTATTTTGAGGTTGTGTCGGAATTACGGCATTGTATATCTTTTTTTATAATTACATGCACTTTCATTATTTCAATATATAATATATATTATGAATGACAATGCTGTCCAGCATACTGCTCTATTTTGGGATACTTCTGGTTGCAAACCAATTTGTTAATGCCGAAAGCACAAACCATCTTCTATGTTGGAGGACAAGCGAGGTACTTTATTTACCACAGGCAGACTGTCGGCTAACCTGGTCACACAACAATGAGGAGACTTAATCGCCTCTGGTCTTCCATCAATGTCAATATCTAGCGGCGAACAGGACGCCAGCTAAATTGTTTTTCTTGGTGAAGTATTTCCGTCCTCTTCTGATTAGGCCTACTGTACAAAATCAAACAACTGTAAATACTGAGTATCACGTTAGAATTTACTGCGATTGGAGTTTGATGTGAATATATATTAGGTTGACGTCAAAGTCAGACATCAGTAGTTAACACAATTTGATATAATATAAATGGCAGAAGCCAATAACAGTATATAGTACTCTTCAAATGAACATCTACTGATGTTAGACTGCGCTAATCTCTAGAATGGTGAATAAATCTGTATTGTGAAACCTCGGAACTTGAGAGACCTTTATATTCAGCAGCTGTCGAAATATTTGTGAAGAGTGGAACAATGGTAATAGTGCAAGTTTCTGTATATTTTCATTAATCTTATGTTTTTTTCATCTAGAACAGCATTAGATCGGCTTAATTAAACACATCATTAGATCAGCTTAATTGAGGAAAACAATAGATTAGCTTAATCAGACACAGCATCAGTAAAGCTTAATAATCACAGCATTATATCATCTTAGGCCACTATGTTTTTTTTCTCTGTTTTAGATGAGCGCGCACATTAGATTTAGGCAGTGCAATACCAAAAAAAAAAACATGTGTTTTTTTCTGCACAGCGCGCGTTTGATTGTTGCCGATTTCCGAAACAAAAAAAACTAATTTCAGGAGATAAAAAAACAATTATAAAAAACATGTTCATTTCGGGAAATAATAAAACATTTTTCCAGCTATGTTTTTGTCTTGCTTGTTTTTTCTAAATAGGTCAAAAAATGTTTTCATCTTGTCGCCCTCGTTACCTTTTCTAGAAATTTGTCCAATGTTTTTTCTATTTGGTCGCCCTCATTTGAATTGATGTCAGCATTAGATCATCGTTATTAAGGACATCATTAAATCAGCGTATTTGAATACAGCATTAGATCAGCCTAATTGATTGAAAATATGAGATACTTTTCTTCAATCCTGGCTGAGTGATGCTGCCACGGAGTGCCAGTTCCTGTGTATGTGTGGTTGTCTGATTGCTTGATTGCTTGACAGATTGATTGATTGATTAATCGATTAATTGATTGATTGATTGATTGATTGATTGATTGATTGATTGATTGATTGATTGATCGATTGATTGATTAATTGATTGATTGATTGATTGTTTGTTTGTTTGTTTGTTTGTTTGTCTGTTTGATTGATTGATTGATTGATTGATTGATTGATTGATTGATTGATTGATTGATTGATTGATTGATTGATTGATTGATTGATTGATTGATTGATTGATTGATTGATTGATTGATTGATTGATTGATTGATCAATTGATCAATTGATCGATCGATCGATTGATTGATTGATTGATTGATTGATTGATTGATTGATTGATTGATTGATTGATTGATTGATTCATTGATTGATTAATTGACTGACTGATTGATTGATTGATTGATTTTGATGTGTTACTACATTTTGGCTTCATGTATGAATGTCTATATATAGAAAATCTGGCTGGTTGATTGGTTGATTGCAATGGTGTGTGTCCCTTTGGATGTCTGGCTGGCTGATTTGCTGATTGAATGACTATATGGCGGCCTTGCATGTCCGCATGGCGGCTTGACTAGTTATAGGCTGTCTGTCTAGTTATGTAATTCCCCCATTACAACAGCTCTCATCTCTTTATGGAAAACATTGTCAAATAATTCAATCTGAGTGGCATTGCTTATCACTGTATTTTTGTTCCAAGTCCATGTATTTTTCTCTCCTTCGCCGGTTTTATGGGTGGGACTTATCCTGCGAATTTCAATAACTGCTTACTTTAAAATTCTCTCCACACTGTTGTATTTTCTATATTTGTTCTAGATCTATTTGATTGCTCGTATACGAGAGTCTGTACTTTAACCCTTACACTACATATTTAATTTATTTTCCAGTGGGTGAAAATGTGTACTGTGAAACACTGATAAATCAGTGTACTCCAGGTATGGATAAGGGAGTCATGGGATGACAGTGATGTGTCGATAACACACATGCTTCGTAGGAATGCTTACAAACACCAAAATTGGTAGGGATAGAAATTTCACACAAACCTATTGGCTTCCACGTTTTTGTGACCAATCACCTTATTGGGGTGTGGAGCGCGAGGGGTGGTGTTTCATAAAAAAAATCTACCTGATACTTGAGCCGTGATAAAGCTGTCCTGTTTCCATTCTAACTTTTACATTGACAATGACCAAGCATTCGTTTATAAGCGAATTTTTTGCAATATATACGTCAGAATCCGACGACAATAGATGGCAGATTCTAAACTCGGTCCCCGCGCAGAAAGGGCTAACATACATTTCATCAAACAAGAGTATGTAGGCAACTTGTGGTGTGTTTACAGCTAATTTTACTTTGATAGATATATATAATGTCGCCTTCTGTAGAGCCCCAGGTAATGACATGGCGACTCCTGGTAGATTACACTTGATTGGACGAGATTGAGGTAATCTAAACCAATCACCGCACTTGCCTCATTCAGGCGTAATCACCTGTCACAGACTTGTTAGTGAATACAGACGTGATTGGTCGAGCATGACCATGTTATCTCATGCCTTGTTCCACTCCCCTGCTCTGCTACATCCTTATCCGAACGCATTTGAATCACAGTGAAATGACCATGGTGGTTAACAATTTATGAAGATGCCATCATTTTCTATATGACCCTAACCCGACAAACACAAATTGCTGTCAAGATGCTGTCATTCAAGGTTTAACATTTCAAGCGCAAATTATTTAATACAACTTTTCACACACTTGAAGCTGTGTCTCGCCAACGCGATTTGATATTTCAAGTCAGTGAAAATTAACCAGATTTGACAAAATGGAAGTCAACAATTTTAAAATCTGGCTCTCAGGTTTTGTCTTTAACATTTAAAAAATTGTATTTATAATTACCGGGTATAAACTTTAATAATATTATCTTAACTTTTTATCATTTACATTATAAATGTCAGGATCACCTAAATAATTAAAATGAAAAAAAGAGAAAGATAAGATTAGAGTTAGGATGCTGAGTGAGACGTCTCCCCCGGATTAAAAACAACTTTGACCCAATGTGTTAGAGGTGTTCACTTACCAGCATTCACAAGACGTTGACCCTGGTTTTGTGGTTATGCTACAGACCTAGCACGCCATAGCTTGCGGCTCGTTCCCTCGTTTTCTGATATGCAGATTTGAAATAAGCAAAATGTTTTCTCCCTGCGTAAACAATAGTATTTGGTGGAGCCTCCATGACCAAGATATAGCGTGCTCAACCTCAGACCACCATTAATCTGTCCATCGGAACCAGTATAATCTCATGAGGATGGAGAGGTGAATCAAGTATTACTGCCCAGATACAGGATCCAAAAAGCGGTGAACTGGGAAAAAACAATTTGCTTTGAAACCTGAATACCGACACTGACAGACAATAGTTACCCCGTCCTTGTACAGACATAACCTGAGTAGCCCATATCAAACACTGTTTTAATGTTTTTCCATCAAACTCGGGCCCAAGTACGATATTCTATCACTCTTGAAACAAAAAAATGATGGGCGTTTTGTTTTTCTCGGGACATCATGAAGCGACATAGTAAAACTGATTCGACAAAAGCACTTAAAATGTGGGAATAAACAATATATATCCATGTAGTATTGTGTATTAGCAATTACCTTTTTTGTTCCACACTGCACTAGAGGGATAGTTAATATTATTGTTTGTGTTTAGAGTCCTACTCTGGGGGCCTACTCTGGAGGGATCATTCATTTAACGACTGTCTTGGCCACACAGCGTGAAATTACAATCTCACGGTAATTGATCAATGGAAAAGTCTAGACTGAGGCCAGCCCAGCAAAGACTAGTCATTGCTTCAATTCTGATTCAATGCTGGGCCAGCATCGCAGACTGTGGGTCAACATTGTATCAACATGAAGTCGATGTGCGAGTCAAATGTTCATTTAATGCTGGGCTTACGTCGCAGACATACTTTCAGTAAACATTTTGTCTGTAGACAGTGGGTCAACATCGAGTCTGCGGACAAGTCAATGATAATTCAATGTCGTAGATCAGTCTCTCCTTTCTGTTGCAAGCGGACTGTTTCCGACGGCGAAGTCATTACCATACATCCTTTCCTAAAACATATATGTTAATAAGCTATGCATGTAAATTAATCTATTTTATGGCTCAGTTATAACACGACTAAATCAACTAGTTTATTGGTGTATTCACTGTGATTTTATTTTTATCTCGAACGTCTGAGCCACTCCAGTTACCTCTATTATCGCCCGACTAGATTCACGTTGTCGGTCACCTTGATATGTGAATCTCTACAGGATAGAGTAGATTCTCTCACAATAAAGCATGAGAATCCAGATCACACCACCTGCTGGTCTCATATGACTTTTCTAGCCATATTTTTCCCCGCCAGATTCCCTCAATATGCACATCTCCCGCCTTGTCCTAGTCAACATGCTGGTTTAATGTTGGGTCAGCGTCGCAGACGTCGCGCCAACATCAGCCCAGCCTTGGGTGAACAGATCACGTTTACTTGTTATACAACTACCCTTAAAACATCAGACCACAGGCTGGTTTAATGTTGGGCCAACAATGGATGACCGTCTCGTGTTTAATTGGATTCCCCCATTACACAGATCTTACATGTCTTACATCACTCGCCAAACTCTCCTTTACCATTATTGATCTGTGACCTTAGAGTGGTTTGGCTTCAGCAGTCAGAGGAAACATAGCATCACTGGAGATGAATTGTGTTCTATAAGAAACACAAAATCTCTTGGAATTAGAAATTAGAAATTATAAAAAGACATTTGTAATGGGCCGTCTTTTCTCATTAGATTCATGGGCGCAGAAAAGTACATGAGGCATCAGGGATGATTCTCTAAATAAATGGGTCTTCAAACTATTCTTAAACTTATCTGAGTCTGTTATAATCCTTAGTTCTGCAGGCAGTGCATTCCACAGTCGTGGCCCAGGAGCAGCAAAGGCCAGTCGCCAAAGGTCTTAATTCTTGTACCTGGTTGTATGAAGGTGATCTGTCGCGAAAGACGTAGTGTGCACTTTACATAACGCTGCTCCAGTAGCTCACACAGATATTCGGGAGCTTTGCCATGAGCTGCAAGAAACGTCAGCCACAGTACTTTATAGCAAACTCTCTGTTTCACTGGTAACCAATGGAATTTGTGTTATTTATTCTCAGACAAGAAATACAATGTTCATCATGATAAATCATTTTATTCTCAATCACAGTATTTATTCTCAAGAACAAACCCAATCACTCATATACTTTTCCAAAAGTATGTCCAGAGTTGTTTTTTAAATATTTTTTTGCGCCCTCTCTGATCAAACACAAAATATATATGTTTACTTTACAAGTAAGCAGATGCCGCCCTTTGCTTTTGTACACCATTATTGTCGTGTTTAGGGCTTTAAGGTTTAATGCATTTGCAAACCGGACATTGCGTTAATGGCTGTACGCTCTATCACCCCTTCTCTCTGCACTTTCAACATTTAAATAAGTCAAAAGTATTCTGCTAGAGAATCACTGCAAGACGTGTTGTATAGAGATTATTTTTTAAACAGAAACTCTACCACGCATTTTTTAGCTAAATTATTGACCCGTTTTTAATACATATACTGTGATATTTTTTATCTGTGATAATATTGTATGTATGTAATATACATGTATACCTCACATGGAATTATTGAATAAAAAATAATAATAATAATAATAATAATAATAATAATAATAATAATAATAATAATAATATATAATTATACAGTAAATGCGATTGTTATGGCCACGAAAAAAGCTGAGCTCAAAGTATTTCTTTTCACGAACTGATTAATAAAAATTGCAATTTCAAATGTGAATCAAATTTCACAAAGATATATATATATATATATTTAAATTCACTTGAAAATTTAGATCGCTGTGTTGAGATATGATTTTCTGTGGATGATTTTCGATGTTCATAGAATATAAATAATTATATGCCTACCACTCGATCAGCTGGTGTGGACGGAAGGCATGCTTAAGATGAAAAAATGCGCCTTAAACATCCATGAAATATACGTCAATGTCAACATTTTATCATCTGTGTACCTCAGATTTATCATATCCTGAGATGATATTAAATATCATGAATTAGGCTGTTATATCGTCAGATAAATGTACTGGTTAATATAGACATAAGATCGACGGGGATCGACTTTAGACGTCAGAATCTGACGTCTGTGGACGTTAGATTCTGAAGTCTAATGTCGGTCCCCGCACATAAAGAATTAAAATATTAAAATGGCCGTAGTATTCAAGAAAATAAAGCGGAAAGAGC
>OZ024909.1:83930543-83985543 GCA_964017125.1 Flabesymbios commensalis
TGAAAACCGGACATTGCGTTAATGGCAGTACGCTCTATCACCCCTTCTCTCTGCACTTTCAACATTTAAATATACTCAAAAGTATTCTGCTAGAGAATCACTGCAAGACGTGTTGTATAGAGATTATTTTTTTACTACGCATTTTTTAGCTAAATTATTGACCCGTTTTTAATACATATACTGAGATATTTCTTATCTGTGATAATATTGTATGTATGTATTATACATGTATACCTCACATGGAATTATTGAATAAATAATAATAATAATAATAATAATAATAATATATAATTATACAGTAAATGCGATTGTTATGGCCACGAAAAAAGCTGAGCTCAAAGTATTTCTTTTCACGATCTGATTAATAAAAATTGCAATTTCAAATGTGAATCAAATTTCACAAAAATATATATATATATATTTAAATTCAATTAAAAATTTAGATCGCTGTGTTGAGATATGATTTTCTGTTGATGATTTATATTTTCGATGTTCATAGAATATAAATAATTATATGCCTACCACTCGATCAGCTGGTGTGGACGGAAGGCATGCTTCAGATGAAATAATGCGGCTTAAACATCCATGAAATATACGTCAATGTCAACATTTTATCATCTGTGTACCTCAGATTTATTATATCCTGATATGATATTAAATATCATGAACTAAGCTGTTATATCGTCAGATAAATGTACTGGTTAATATAAACATAAGATCGACGGGGATCGACTTTAGACGTCAGAATCTGACGTCTGTGGACGTTAGATTCTGAAGTCTAATGTCGGTCCCCGTACATAAAGAATTAAAATATTAAAATGGCCGTAGACCCATAAGTATTCAAGCAAATGAAGCGGAAAGAGCTAACTAAGACATTTATGAATGAAAAATTTAAAAAGGTAAAAAATATGTCAGGGCTTTAAAAGCTAAGATATACTTGAACATCCTCAAAAACTATTATGACGCCACTGTGACATGCGTTTTTTTCCACATCCAGTTACGTGACATAAATGTCAGATTTGTAAGCAGTGACAGACAATCTTCCCAATGACTGGTACACGTGTAATCATCTGTGGAATTCGTTCACCCATAAAATCAAACAGATTTCCAATAAAGTCACCTCCTTTTTCTAATTGTTATATCCTTCTCTGGAGTCTGGAGACTTTGGGAGTTTAACCCTTTCAAGTCTGAATTTACCATTGTCATTTTCATCCACTACAAGCCGGAAATTGCTGTCGCAATTTCCGGCTTGTAGTGGGTGAAGATGACTTGAAGTGGGTGGGAAGTTGAAGAAAATTGCCATGTATTGGTAAACTAGTTTCATGGAAATTTTCATTCTAAAACCCCTAGTTGTAGGAAAATTAAATCTGTTTTCAGGGATGTAAAATGATGCTTTAATGCATCGTGAGGGCTTTAAGGGTTAACACTGGGCAGGTCCCACTGAATAAACCAGCTAACCCTTATAACGCTGAATGTTTTAATCTAACTTCGGAGATTAAAGCTTTTTTTCCAACTTGAAATCATCATAAATGTCTTAGTCAGCTATTTCTGTTGCATTTGAATACCTATGTCATTGGTCTACGATCAATCTTTTTAAATATTTTAATTCGTTTTGTGCGGAAATCGTCTTTCGATGTCACAATCGGACGCCTTTATACGTCCGAATCTGACGTCAGATTGTGACATATGTAGACGGTCTCTGCGCTGAAAGGGTTAAATTAACACAACGATTCGGTTCTTTTGACTCTTCACCTTATAGGCCTATAAGCTGGTTATTCTCCCTGCTATGCGGTGTAAAGGTTTCAGCCGGTGTTTTGATGTGATATATCGGTCACATCTGCATCATCACTCTCTCATATCTCCATCATCACTCCCAGGTGTCTGCTCAGATTAGAGGAAAATGCTGTAAGATCTTACATAATAGATGACCCTATATAAGTCCTTGAGTAATGTCTCGTCCCTCTCGCCTAAGTGTCATCCAGGGAGATATTATTGCTGTCAAGATTACTCTAGTCATCACTGGATGAAAGAAAACGCTGACAAATGGAAACGATAGAGACACATAAGCTGCTATCAAAATTGATTGAAGTAAACTACTGAAAACTAAGCAATGTAAAACACACAAAATGCAGACGAAATGATACTTTTAGAAATTAAATACCTAAGCTAGATCAGTCCCTGGTGGTGTAGGGTAGGGGAACATATTCTGAACAATGGTTTGAAATAAAAGCCCTATATGTTATGTATAATTATGTTTAATAATCCTGATTCTACATAACATTACCATTGTAATTTCAACTCCCTCATGGCCTTACTATATCGTCCCCTTGAATATAAAAGGGGGTATCTGCCATTTAGCAAAATATCAGATACACCCTTTTATATCCAAGGGAACGATATATGTCGCCATAAAACGTGACGTCACCAATTCAGCCTGCCATATGAGATATGTAGGGAAGAGGTCCTTACCAAACGTCGCAGCAAACACAACACATTGAGCATGTGCTGGTTCAATGTTGGGACAGCGTCGCAGACGTTGGGCCAACATTAAACCAGCACAATTAGTATTGTGTTGTGTTTGCTGGGAACTGTCGTTAAGACGGAGGGACGTATTCCCAGCCTGGTCATTTTGGTCCATCAGGACGTCGTACATCTCATCGCAACCACACATAACCTCACACGGGTGACCTTGGCCGCATATATTGTCACACAGGCGATCTCGGCCTTAAATAGGGCCTAATGTCACATAGGTCACATAGCTGACATGTCACATAGTGCTGCTTTAATACTTACAGGGCGGCGATTGATTTTATACATCATAATCTGAAGTTTGAAGAGCTCAGATTATAACGTCTAAAGTTGATCCCCGCGCTGAAAGTAATAACATAAATATTATCAGATAATGGTCGTAGATCCATAACATAAGTATTCAAACGAAGCGGAAAGAGCTGACTAAGATATTTATGCTAATTTCGAATTGAAAATAAAATTTAGTTAGCACGGTTTATAAACAAATATTTCAGTGATTTAACGTTTTAAGCCCTCACGAGGCATTAAAGCATCATTTTACAACCCTGAAAACAGACTTAATTTTCCTACAACTAAGGGTTTTATATCGAAAATTTCCATGAAACTGGCTTACCATACATGCATTTTTTTTATTTTGGAAACCACATCAAATCATCTTCATGATGATGATGATGATGATGATGATGATGATGATGATGATGATGATGATGATGATGATGATGATGATGATGATGATGATGATGATGATGATGATGATGATGATGATGGTCAACGCAGACATGTTTCCAACATTGAAACAAATTCTGGCCAACTTCTGTCCAATGCCCTCTGTGGAGATTTTCCTATAATCCCCTTCCTTTTAGATATGTGTATCGGACTGGAATGCACTGAATGCATGGACTGAAGATTCGGGTGAAAACAACATCTCTCTTGTCCGGAAATAATACACTCACGTTTTATTGCCATTTGATGCGTTTTGCTGTGGAAAGTCCATACACTTCTCATGGCATGTCGTGGACTACAATCTGGAGCCAGGGGGTTATCTTCCTCTTTATGCCTAAGTGAACATACATTATTCACTTCATCATATTATTATCATCTTCTGCTGTGGATTCATTATTATTATCGGAAGGTTGAAGTAGGTCTAAACCCTTACAACGCTGGAATATTTATGTATAAACCTTAACAAATCAAAGGTCGTTTTTTCACTTTGAGATCATCATAAATGTCTTAATTATGTCTTCACTCACTCACTCACTCACTCACTCACTCACTCACTCACTCACTCACTCACTCACTCACTCACTCACTCACTCACTCACTCACTCACTCACTCACTCACTCACTCACTCACTCACTCACTCACTCACTCACTCACTCACTCACTCACTCACTCACTCACGCACTCACTCACTCACTCACTCACTCACAACTCACTCACGACTCACTCACTCACTCACCCCTAACACGTTACAACGCTCAAATATTTTTGTATAAAAAATTTGAAATCATCGTTATTGTCTTTTATATTCTAGATGTTTACGGTCATTATACACTTTTTTCTTTCAGTGCGGTAACCGTATTTAACCGTCAGAATCTGACTTCTATGGACGTCAGATTCTGACCTCTAAAGACGGTCGCGCTAAAGGGGTTCAAAAAATATTCCTGCCATTTGACTGGATTATTGTGGTAGCTGTTTTGCTTCAAAAGATTAAAATACCAGATGCCAATACAGAAGTACAGTGGGTAAATTAATCTGGTGAGAATATTAACACATTGGCAGCTACCGGGAAAACTAATAGAGCTTACAGAAACAGTTTAGTTTATGCTTTCATTCTGCCAACTCACACAATAAATTTATTGTACCAGGTCCATTTTCTAATAAAAAACAAACTTTTACCTCTTTATTTATTAATCACGTATTCATATATCCCGTGGCAGAAAAAATATTAAATTGTCATAATGAGGTTTAACCCTCACAACGATGGAATATTTTTGTAAAAAGCAATTTGAAATCATTATTATTGTCTTCATTTCCGCTTTTTTGAATACCTATGCTATATGTCCACGGTCAGTATTTATATATTTTTTCTTTCAGTGCAGGGACCGTCTTAAGACGTCAGAATCTGGCGACTATGGAAGTCAGATTCTGACGTCTAAAGACGGTTCTCGCGTTGAAAGGCTTAAAAAGACGTTTCTGTTATTTGATTGAATATTGCGGTAGCAATTTTGTTTCAAAAGAGTAAAATATCAGTAGCCAATGCGTGGGGTAATTTCAATCTGGTGAAAAACAATAACACAAATGCAGATACCGGGAAAACTAAGATAGCTTACAGAAAATAATTTAGTTTATGCTTATATTCTGCCAGCTCACACAATAAATTAATTGCACCATGTCCATTTTCTAATTAAAATAACACTTTTATCTCGTTATTTATTAAACCCGTATTATGATGTTGGAGAATCTCGTCTAAATGTCATTATGCAAATGAGGTGATTTTAATTAAAACACAACAACTGAAAGCTACCTGGGAAAAAGGTCGGTTTTAGAATTCTTTCTTGAAATTGACATCTTTGTGCTTATTTCAGTTGATTTCATACATTAATCGTACTCCAACCTTCTCAAGAAAATCAATCATAAAAACCCTTTATATTTAGTTTTTTTTTTCTTTGCAAATTTGTTGAATTTTAAACAATATTTTTGCTATGAAAGAGGTTGTAAAGCACTGCTCGGTCTAGACATATCAACCAAAAACAGTGTTTATAAATTTGTGTCTACATATAGGTTATTGAAAATGAAGACACCCAGATGTGTGCTGGTAGTGAGACCACGCTGAATTTAGTCACAAAACAATGATCAAAATACAATGTTTCAAAATAGGCAAAGCAATCATAAAACCAATCCCTGTAGAGAATGGTCAGGAAATCATAAATTACGACCCTACTAGAAAACCATTAGCTTAGTCACGAAACAAAAGTGAAGGTGCCATCTATAATATCCCTTTTCTATCTAAATTATCTTAATTAACTTTTAATCCATTTCAAGTGGGTAAAATTTAACCATGTTTACTTAATTTAAGATAAAACGTTGTAAATATTTATGTGATGTTTTTATATTATCAGTAACAGAGATTTAATCTGCTTATAAAATGGGCTAAAGCGATTAGGCGCAATGAAAGGGCTATTGTACTCACTCACTCACTCACTCACTCACTCACTCACTCACTCACTCACTCACTCACTCACTCACTCACTCACTCACTCACTCACTCACTCACTCACTCACTCACTCACTCACTCACTCACTCACTCACTCACTCACTCACTCACTCACTCAATCACTCAATCACTTACTCACTCATTCACTCACTCACTCACTCACTCACTCACGTCCCCTGTCTAGCCTGGTATGCCTACAGCACATGAACACGAAAAGACCAGAATAAATTACTCGAATCAGTGGCTGAGACATTAAACCAATGTTGCTTCAATGTTGGGCCACCATCTGCGACGCTGGCCCAACATTGAAACCACACTGGTTTCTATCCAGCCTAGTCCATCACGTGAACACGACAGGACCAGTCTATATTCCAGGGATCAGTTGTCTGAGGCTGATGATCTGATCCCCTGAGAGGGAGCGTGATCCTGACTCGTTTATATCACAGCAGCACGCAACGTTCCGGGGTCTGCACTTCCTACTTCAGACGTCAGTAGCAGATACAAGGGGGGGGGGCATTTTCAGGGTGGTCTCCCTTACAAAAACTATCAATCAATCAATCAATCAATCAATCAATCAATCAATCAATCAATCAATCAATCAATCAATCAATCAATCAATCAATCAATCAATCAATCAATCAATCAATCAATCAATCAATCAACGCACTCACTCACTCGCTCGCTCCCTCGCTCGTGGCGTCACACTTCTATCCAGCCTAGCACACCAGGTGAACACGACAGGACCAACCTATTTTATAGGGATCAGCTGTCTGAGGCTGTTGACCCTATTCCCTGAGAGGGAGCGTGATCCTTACCTGTCATTAGCTGAAAAGGGTAAAATATAATCGGAGCTTCATTGTTTGGGGGATGAACTTCCACTGGACACAATTCAAAACTGCAGATCCGCCCTTCGCCTTTTGATAGCTTGAAATACGATATAGAGTTAGAACTTGTCACTTATCCTCGTGTATACGTCATGAAGCATGTATGTAGACAGAAATGAGACGATTACAATAATTTGATTAACAACGATAATTAACTGGAAAAAACAAACAATTTGGATTTCTACCGCGTCCCACAACCTCAAATGAATTTTAATTAAACCCTTGTGCAGTGCCTGCTTAGAAAGTAGAATATCGCGGGTTCGAACCCAACTCTGTCCTGCAAATTTCAAAGAAACGAAATGTTTCTTCCCTGCTCACTCGTAATGACTCAATATTGTGGGGAACATCCGTGAACGAGAAGTAGCGTGCTCGGCCACAGACCACCAGGGCTCGAATTTCGCATCCTGTATCTGGAGGGCAGTGTCATCTCATTCATCTCACAATCCTCAGGAGGTTATCCAGGCCCAATATAACCTATGTGTGCACAAATGTGGCCTAAAACCCACTCATTTCAAATATTTTCATTGGAATAATTCTTCATTGTGGATTCTCAGAAAAATATGAGCTTACCTGCTTAGTTTAGACGTTGTAATTGTTGTAATTACAAGAATAATATTATCTAGAACAGGATTAATAAAAATATTACACATAACATATAGAGCTTTTATTTCAAACTTTTGCTTAGCGTATATTCCCCTATCCTCACCACTGGGGACAGACCTAGCTAGTATTCAATTTCTAAAAGTATCATTTCGTCTGCTTTCTGTGTGTTTTTCATTGCGTAGTGTTCAGTAGATTACTTCAATCAATTATTTTGATAGCAGCTTTTGTGCCTCTACCCAAGATAATGGGGAGCCTCTGTGACCGAAAGGCAGCGTGCTCGACTTTGGACCGCCAGGGCTCGAATTTCGAATTAGGTGTCTGGAAGGCAGTGTCATCTCCGATTCATGTCAGCATCCTCAAGAGGTTCTCCTGGCCCAGTTCAGCCTACATGTGCACAAAGGTGGCCTAAAACCCTATTCATTTCATTTCATTGTGCCTCTACCGCTTCCATTTTTCAGCGTTACCTTTTATCCAGTGATAACTAGAGTATTCTTGACAGCAATAACACCTCCCTGGATGACAACTGGGCAAGAGGGAGGAGACATTACTCAAGGACTTATATAGGGTCCATCTATTATGTAGGATCTTATAGCATTTCTCTCTAATCTGAGCAGACACCTGGGAGTGATGATGCAGATGTGACCGATATATCACATCAAAAGACCGGCTGAAACCTTTACACCGTAGAGCATAACCAGTTGATAGGAATATATGGTGAAGAGTCAAAACAACCAATGTGCTTGGTATTAAACACAGGACATTGATTGCTTTGGCTCTTAACCCTTTCAGGCCTGAATTTACCATTGTCATCTTCATCCACTACAAGCCGCGAATTGCTGTGGCAATTCTCGACGTGTAGTGGATGGAGATGATTGGATGTGGTTTAAAAATGAAAGAAAATTGCCATGTATTGGTAAAATATGGAAATTTTCGTTCTAAAACCCTGGGTTGTAAGAAAATTAAGTGTGTTTTCAGGGATGTAAAATGATGCTTTAATGCATCGTGAGGACTTAAAGGGTGAACCATCGGAGTATACTGCAGTACAGCTGCGAGCAGCAGGAACTGTTTAACCCCTACAAGGCTGAACTAATTTTCGTAGAAACCATGGAGACCAAAGGGTTTTTAAATTTGAAAGCATCGTAAGTGTCTTAGTTATATCTTCCCGCTTCATTTGAATACTTATGTTATGGGGTCTAAGATCATTATGTATGAATAAACAAACAAATGAATGAATGAATGAATGAATGAATGAATGAATGAATGAATGAATGAATGAATGAATGAATACATGTATGAATTAATGGATAAATGTATGTATAAATAAATAAACAAATGAATAAATAAATTAATGAAGAAATAAATGAAAAAAAGAATTGAATGAATAAATAAAAGATTGAATGAATGAATGAATCTATGAATAAATGGATGAATAAATGAATGAATGAAAGAATGAATGAATGAATGAATGAATGAATGAATGAATGAATGAATGAATTAATGAATTAATGAATTAATGCATAAATGTATGTATGAATAAATAAACAAATGAATGAATAAATTAATGAAGAAATGAATGAAAAAAGAATTGAATGAATAAATGAATGATTGAAAGAATGAATGAATATATGAATAAATGAATTAATAAATAAAAAAATTAATTAATAAATGAATGAATGAATGAATGAATGAATGAATTAATGAATTAATGAATTAATGCATAAATGTATGTATGAATAAATAAATAAATGAATGAAGAAATAAACGAAGAAATGAATGAAAAAAGAATTGAATGAATGATTGAATGAATGAAGGAATGAATGAATGAATGAATACAAGAATGAATGACAGAATGAATGAATAAATGAATGAATGAATGCATTAATTAATGAATGAATAAATGAATAAATGAATAAATGAATAAATGAATGAACGAATGAATGAATGATTAAATGAATGAATGAATAAATGAATGAATGAATGAATAATTGAATGAATGAATGAATGAATGAATGAATGAATGAATACATGAATGAATGACAGGAGGAATGAATGAATGAATGAATAAATGAATGAAGGGATAGATGGATGAATGAATGAATGAATGAATGGATGAATGAATGAATGAATGAATGAATTAATTAATAAATAAATGAATGAATGAATGAATGAAAGAATGAATGAATGAATGAATGAATGAATGAATGAATGAATGAATGAATGAATGAATAAATGAATGAATGAATGAATGAATAAATGAATGAATGGGGCGCTCTATGCCACTATTGTGCACATGAACCTATAGGCTATAGTAGTCGTGGAGAAACTACTTACGACACTAAGATGAATCAGTTGACAACCAGAGAAGATTAGAAATTCTAATCCTGGCGGACTGAGGTAACAATGGCTCACCTTATTCTTGAATACACATTTCTTCAACCTCTCTGGACACCAGAGCGTGTTAAGTATTAGATCTTAAAGCATTAATAACGCGTCAAATAGCTAATGTGATTCTTAGCGTAAGAAGAAAGATCGAATTTTGCTAATCATTAGAACATAATTCCCACCGCCAAAGTGTTTTAAGTGACACTCAAATAAATACCACTTATAACATAGGTATTCAAATGAAGTGGGTGGAGTTAACTAAGCCATTTGTGATGATTTGAAATCGAAAATCACCATTTGATCCCCATGATTTTATATAAACAATATATCAGCGTTACATAAGGGTTAAAACAACTTGTGTACAATATTAACCTGCTCAGTGCGAATGAGTGTCTTAAAATTGTATATTCAAAAGGAAAATATTTTTCAAAACATATCAAATATCACTGTGCTAAAATTAAACAATATTATAGTTGGTTAGTTGCTAGTTATATCAGGACTTGTTTTTAACCATGATCCTGCCAGCGCGGGATCGACTTCAGTCGACAGAATCTGACGTCGGTAAACGTCAGATTCTGACGCCTAAAGTCGATCCCCACAGTGCGAGAGTGAAAATATTTCTAGCGGCCGTAAACTCATAACATAGGTATTCAAATGAACCGAAAGAGCTGACTAAGACATTTATGATGATTTCAAATTTAAAAAGACTTTGTTTGCGATGTTTTTTACAAATAAATTCAGCGCTATAAAGGTTGAATCTACTGTAGTCGAGCTTGTGTACTTTCACATTTGGACTGAGCAACGAACATCACCGGACATCGACGAAAAAGGAACACGTACAGGACAAATGGCGAGCAAATCAAATTTCTGACGAACGCATGAATGAATGAATGAATGAATGAATGAATGAATGAATGAATGAATGAATGAATGAATGAATGAATGAATGAATGAATGAATGGGTTTTAGGCCCCCTTTATGCACATCTAGGCTAAACTGGGCCAGGAGAACCTCCAGACGATGATAAGATGTATGAGATGACACTGCCCTCCAGACACAGGATTAGAAATTTGAGCAAGGGCGGTCTGACGTCGAGCACGCTACCTCACGGTCACGGATGCTCCCCACAAAATAGAATCTTTATTAGTGCGCGACGAAGAAAGATTTTGTTTCTTTGAAACTTGTATGCCAGAGTTGAGTTTGAATCCGCGATTTTCTTGAGATTTTAATTAGGGTATACATGGTAGCCTGGTAGTAACCCAGCATACAGGAGAGTTATTGTTGGGTCAAAGTTGGCCCAGAGACGATGTCGATGGGGCGACATTAAACAAATATTGGTTCAACGTACGTCTTTCGCTTGCTAATACCTAAAGTATACTGCTCTGCAAAGCCAGAAGGCAGTATCTGCCTTTTGGTTCTTTTATAGATTTCACCCGACCATGGTAAACCCAATTTGTGAATGATATAGGCGACAGAAGGCAGTATCTGCTTACTTGTAAAGTAAACAGATACTGTCTTTTGGCTTTGCACGGTGGTATAGGCCTACATCCCGTGATTCTTTTATAGATTTCACCCGACCATGGTAAATCCAATTTGTGAATGATATACGCGGCCAACCGTGATAAAGCTAATTTGTGAATTATATACGCGGCCAACCATGGTAAACCCAATTTGTGAATGATATACGCTTCCGACCATGGTAAACCCAATTTGTGAATGATATACGCTTCCGACCATGGTAAAACCAATATGTGAATGATATACGCGACCAACCATGGTAAACCCAATTTGCGAATGACATACGCGGCTCTCTGAGCTGATCCTACCACGTGATTGAGTAGTTAACGCTGTAATCGCCAGAGGGATACACTCGCTTTGATGTATTTGTTGAGGTCTCATTTTGGACTATTTAGCTTTAATTTTTGCCAGAACCCCCTAGTTATTGTGGTCAGGAAGGCAATAATGATTCATGAACATTTATTATGTGGCTTTTTTTCCTGATAATGGTTGATTTTGTGTTTGGAATTTACTTGAAACACAGAAGACAAAGAAAGTGGCGTATTAATATGAGGGACCGCATCACAAGCTATCTGTAAATAATGAGAATCAAAACAAACACAATTTTTTTACCATTTAAAGGTTCAAACAAACCCCCTTTTTAAACATATTTTTTTTTAATCACAACATATAATATGAACTATTCCTGGATAAATATGCTTATATAATTGAAAGGTCTCTGATAGGCGTGTGGCCTCTAGCGTGTGGATGATAATACGTACACGTGTATGGGTTTGTAATTAGTTGTATGAGACCATAATCACAAGTGATCATCACGTAATGATATAAAGACACATGTTGTCGGAGCAACCACACGCGCTTTTTTTTAGCATATTCAATATTCAACATATTTAGCATTTTTCCACCTTTTGAAGGTAACCAAATTGTGGTCACTCAAAAACCAGCGCGAAAACCTGCGCGACGCGTGAAAAAAATGTAGCAGTTTGGACAATTTTCACGCACAAACGTAACTTTCACGCTCAAGTCATTTACGATGATTTCATAGTGAAAAAATCCTTTGGTATCTTAGTAATATATATAAAGATATTTGAGGGTTAAACAAAATTAACAGAAGTAAAACTAGTAAAAATCAGAACAACAAAGACGTTTTGAGATTTTCTTATCAGAATTGGATATTTTATTAAATCAGGATATCAAGCTGGGAATTACGGCTTATAACAGATAGCCAAGTAGGGTAAGTCCCATGCTTCAGGCTTCTGTCTCTCGTAATAAGACATATAATCCAGATCACACAACCTGCTGGTCTCACGTGACTTGTCTAGCCGTATCTTTTCCCGCCAAATTCTCTCAATATACACATCATTTGCCATATCCTAGTCAACCAGGAGATCCAATCATGGTTTAATGTTGGTCCGCCGTCCAACAATAAACCAGCATTGGATGAACATATCATATTTGCTTGGATTCCCCTTCCACACCGATCTGTCTTACATCACTCGCCAAACTTTTGTTTGCCATTATTGATCCGTGACCTTAGCGTGGTTTGGCTTCAGCAGTCATGAAAGAAACATTAAATCTCTAGGAATCCATCTCTATGTTCTCCAAGAAGAAACACTGCACGATGAATTGAAGGTATAGTCAACTGTCAAGCAAGTTCATATATAATTGAGCGACAACTATGAGTTAATAACTCCGTCGAATCTCAAAGCCCTTAGTCCTGGATCTTAGCAGGTCGTTGGCCTGCAAACAAACTGACTGTATTACTGTGTGTATCTCGAAACAGGCTGACCCCACGCTTGTACCGACCCCCAGTTAACACAAAACATTTGTATGACTTTGTATGACGTCAAAGACGTTGGGCCGACGTTGTGTAAATGTTATACAAATGTTTTGTGTTTGCTGGGCAGGAGGACTTTCTCGCAAACATTGTACATTTCTCCAATGTTGGTTCAATGTTTGGCCAGCGTGGCAGACGTAGGCCTAACATTAAAACAGTGTTGGGTGAGTGTCTCTTTAGAGTAGTATCCAGTCTTGTAATCAGGTTACTGAATCAACCACACTGTACTGTAAGCTGAAGGCTTACACACATGTTTAGAACGTGACTCTATCTTTAATTGCTCTCCGTGAAGAATATCTGACTATCTAAGTTATCTAATTTATATTTTCACCCACCTGAAGTTGTGTCTCGCTACCGCGACCCACAAGTGGGTGAAAAATGACTTATATATGTATAACTTGAGACCAAGCTTTTGCAAATGAAAGAACAAACGAAGAAGAAACTATACAAAATAACGAACAAATGAAGGCACGAAAGGTCAAACGAGCAAACGGAGGAATCAATGAATGAATGCACAAGTAAATGAGTTAATGAACACAAAAACGAACGAATGGACGAATGAATGAATGCCTGAAGTAATGAAAGAACACAGTAACGAACTCACTCGCATAATTGAACTAACAAACGAACACACGAACAAATTAGTTAATGAATGCACGAACAAACGGCCAAAGTGTAGTTTTTGACATCATTCAACAATTTTCAATCAGGTCCCGTTATTCAGTTTTAGTGTCGAGTACTACACTTTTGCCGAAACGAACAAACAAACAAATGAATGTTTTTCAGGCTAAATTGCACCGATGTTCATCTCATGATCTGACTACCCAGTAAGCTGGGTGCAGGAGTTTTTTCAAACTCCTTATCAAAGCCGGCAAACGGTAAATCTGCTGGTCCAACCTGTGACCAGCTCTTGGCCAATGCTGTCTGCCAATTACAGATCTCCTTAAAAATCATTCCTTTTTGTCTGATTACTGGACTGGAGTATCAGGTAAGTGCACTGAATGCGTTCAGCGAGTTGCTGACTGAAAGCCACACCATTCTTGTCCTGAAATAACACACTTTGTCATTTCTGGCAAAAAGTGATGGTTTATTTCCGTGTGTTTTGTTGTGGAAAACATCACCATTTAGTGGTCTACACTCTGGGGTCACAGTGCTATCTTTCACTATATATCTCTGTAAGCCGACCTCATCCATCAGTAACCCGGTCCATCACGTGACACTGGTCTCAATCCACCTCCTAGTCACGTGACAGCCAATCTCTTTTTCGTATGGAGAGACAGGACATCTGCCGAATGACTGGTGCACGTGAAATCATCTCAGAAATTTGTTCACCCATCAAATCAAACAGACTTGCAATTAAATCAGCTTTCTTAGTATTTTTTATTTGATGTTTGCTTTTCTACAGGAACGACAGGAATTTGCACTAAGTTTGTTACTGAGCACGTTGCACCCAATGAGCAAGCTGAATTAACAATCATTCCTTCTCAAATGAAGTTAGACGTTTTGCGGCTCAGGTGCATGGTGAATTGTATTTTATATACGTTGCCTGCCTTCCTACCTACCTACCTACCTACCTGCCTGCCTGTCTGCCTGCCTGCCTGCCCGCCTGCCTGCCTTTCTGCCTGCCTGCCTTGCTGCCTGCCTGCCTGCCTGCCTGCCTGCCTGCCTGCCTGCCTGCCTGCCTGCCTGCCTGCCTGCCTGCCTGCCTGCCTGCCTGCCTGCCTGCCTGCCTGCCTGCCGGTCCTTTCCATGCTCATTGATGTTAGAGCCCTTTTTTATTGTAAGGCTGTGTCTTATTTGCTGTAAATCAGTGTGTATTTGTGTTGTCATCTAACATTACAATCATAAAGATACGACAAACAGCCAGAGTGGACATCTGCAGATAGCATTTGTTTAACGGTCCATGTTTGTACAACTGACACCAAGGCTATAATTATGCCATAGGGATGATGCTATTATAGGGACATAATGATTATTAACATTGACTTAGAAATGTATTTGACGCCAAAACATCTTAACATAGTTCAATTGAATGATGTTTAAATATCAAAAGCATTATTGATGCATACATTTTTTACATGTTTTATACAGCATCGAATCTGAAAATTAAATGCAAACTGGTCTCCTTTTACGAAAATATTTATGGTTTGGTATATTTCACTACATCACGGCAGCTATACAATAAAAAAAACATGTTTCCTCTGCTATATACTCTGTAAGCGTGTTGTTTAATATATGTCTGTAGTAAACTAGTCTTGAGATAATTATGCATGGTGTAGTTTGGCCAAGTTCAAATTTGCTGTTATGTGTGGCCAAGATCACTTGTATGACTGTATTTGTGGCCGTAGTCATCAATTTGAGATTGTTTCTGGTCGAGAAGAGATGTACGACGTCAGGATGGGCCGGAATGACCATAATATTATAAATATCCCGTCACAGTTCCACCTGACAAACCCAGACTATGTATATGTCCAAGTACAGATGAAGCCAAAACGAGGCTGAACTGACAAGCCATATCACCGGCTGCGGATGTAAAATAACATTTAGCTCTTTAACCTCAAAGTACGACCATAGTAGCTTTAAATTGGTTTTATAATCAATCTCTGTAGACCTGTCATGCAGATTCTCTTTCTTATTAGATATTTTATGAATAACTGTTGTACCACCTTGCAAACACATGTACGAATTGAAATCGATTTGGTGTGTTCATAAGGTGAAATAGACGCCTGCTCACGTCTGAAAATACATTATTGTCCAATACATCTAAGTTATGGTCATATAAACTTTTCTAATGGAAATGAGAAAAAATATATGATCTTTATCTGACTATTTTTAGTGGGATTGTCCTGTGACAAGAGGGTGAAACCAATGTAAATCGGTTACCTTATAGATACATCTTTACAGTGGCAATACATTTAAAATAAGGATGCTGGAACATGTTTTCATGACTGTGTCACTGATTGCAAATAAAGTCTTCAGCTAGTGGTAATTTCGTATTTTCTCCGCTTATATGACCATTAGAAATGACGGCAACCAGATAATGGTAAAAAGGCAATCTAATTGTCAGCGTGGTCATGGTGATTCTGCTGGTTGCCATGGTAATTCTGATGGTTCCTAAGGTATTCCTGATGGTTTACGTGACTGGCCGGTCCGGAGGCTTGAGCACAGTCTCTGTATACACGAGACACTGAGCCTATGTCATTCCAATATTGACCCATCGTCTATGATGCTAACCCAACATTAAAACAACATTGGTTCAACGAGACATTAAGCCAATGCTGTTTTAATGTCGACCCATCGTCGACGACGCTGGACGACGCTGGCCCAATATTAAACAACATTGGTTCAACGTCTCTTGTTTCCAGGGGTGTACCTGTGGAATAAACCTGCAGAATAATTATGGTTTTGATGTATTAATCTGTGTCAAATCCCTGCTATGTCCATGCTTATTACCTTATTATGGTTTGATGTATTATTATGTGTCACATCCCGGCTGTGTCCATGCTTATTACCTTATAATGGTTTGATGTATTATTATGTGTCACATACCGGCTGTGTCCATGTTTATTACCTTATAATGGTTTGATGTATTATTATGTGTCACATACCGGCTGTGTTCATGCTTATTACCTTATTATGGTTTGATGTATTATTATGTGTCACATCCCGGCTGTGTCCATGCTTATTACCTTATTATGGTTTCATGTATTATTATGTGTCACATCCCGGCTGTGTCCATGCTTATTACCTTATTATGGTTTGATGTATTATTATGTGTCACATCCCGGCTGTGTTCATGCTTATTACCTTATTATGGTTTGATGTATTATTATGTGTCACATCCCGGCTGTGTCCATGCTTATTACCTTATTATGGTTTCATGTATTATTATGTGTCACATCCCGGCTGTGTCCATGCTTATTACCTTATTATGGTTTGATGTATTATTATGTGTCACATCCCGGCTGTGTCCATGCTTATTACCTTATTATGGTTTGATGTATTATTATGTGTCACATCCCGGCTGTGTCCATGCTTATTACCTTTATAATGTAATTGCCCCCATACACTCTTACCTCACTATCTGATTATTAGCTTTATATATCCTCAATTAGAAACCCTCTCATAAATAATGCCTGCCTAATCAAAACGACGCGATTGGCTTATAATCAGAATATGCCAGGCAAACACATCACGTCCGCCCAGTGTTGGTTTAATGTTGGGCCAGCATAGAAGTCGTCGGCCCTCCATTAACCCAACACTGGGTGAACGCCATGTGTTTGATGGGTGGAGACGTAATATGCTTGATGACTTGACATGCGTTATGTTTCCAACTCTCCAGAATACATACATTTTGATAAAACTGTTGTCGTCATTTAGGACGAGTTAATACTTCAGTCACAATGATCTGTACAAACGTCGTACCAGCTTCGTAAGAAGGTTTTGCGAACATGTGTGACGCCGTACAAACGCTCACAATAGTAAAGAAAGGAAATTAGTCATAGTGATTATTAACGAGTTATAATTTTTTCCGTTTTGTAATTGTAATAAAGATCAGTTTCTGGAATAGATATTCTAAAATGTGCGTTGTTGAATTGTTTGTTTCTGTTTTTCACTCATTTAAACCTGAATTTGCCCCAATTATTAAATTCAAATGAAGACAACTTTTTCTACTTAAAAACATAGACATTTTTAAGAAAACGTAGACATACCCTGATTTGAATTATGTGATTAATTACACATGTACTACAAACTAATTTATTAATTTCATTTCAGTATAACATACATGCATGCTTGAATATTGAAATTTATTTGGCAAGCATGAATGCTTTGTATTGTCTATTTGCAGTTTCCTTTGGGTATGAAAGGGTGTATTTGCTACCTTACAAGGTGGCAGATACACCCTTTCATATCCAAGGTGACGATTTATCAGCTAAGTCATATTCTATAGTATTTATCACTTGCACAGATATTGTCCATGTAGTGAAACGTTTTGCTGACAAATAAGCAATAGCGGATATACTAAATATTGATCTTCAGAATAGCATTTGAGAATTTGTATGATACTGGCGCCTAAAGGCACCTATATGCTCTCCCAGGGGCCATTTTATGGCTGTCAGGACGCCAGTCTTATCTCCAAGTCTACTGATAATTGGCCAATGAGAAATTGCCCTAATAAAGTCTTGTAAAGAGCCTTGTAAAGAGCCATGCAGGGAGTGAGTGGGGGAGGTGGTGATGGTTGGGCAGCATGGGGACCCTCAGACGTCCCTGCCTCGTTTGTATAAGATATGGCCCTATCTTACATACAGCTATCCCCTGACCAACACAATATATAACATCTCGGCTTAGACCATTGGGAATATAAGGTCCCCCTTTAGCCATGGTTCTATATATAGGCAGTGTTGACATTGAAATGTACAAATTAGATTTGCCATATCTCCACATTTTAATCTTTGAAACCCTATCTAATTTTGTTTGTGGTTTTGCAGGATTGTATGTTGCACAAAACAACGCAAAGCAAAACTCACTCACTCACTCACTCACTCACTCACTCACTCACTCACTCACTCACTCACTCACTCACTCACTCACTCACTCACTCACTCACTCACTCACTCACTCACTCACTCACTCACTCACTCACTCACTCACTCACTCACTCACTCACTCACTCACTCACTCACTCACTCACTCACTCACTCACTCACTCACTCACTAACTCACTCACTCACTCACTCACTTTCCCTCCCTCCCTCCCTCCCTCCCTCCCTCCCTCCCTCCCTCGTCATTTACCGACTCACCAGCTCACTCACTCACTCACTCACTCACTCACTCACTCACTCACTCACTCACTCACTCACTCACTCACTCACTCACTCACTCACTCACTCACTCACTCACTCACTCACTCACTCACACACTCACTCACTCACTCACTCACTCACTCACTCACTCACTCACACTCTGCCCATAACTATATCCAGACGAAATTGATATTCCTTATGTCACTTTACGTCAATTGTAACATTATTAGATTATCTATTACTCGGCCACACAACTGGGGATAACACCACAGGCAGTCTTGGCTCCCTCTGTGTATGGCTTCATGCGTGGTATGAAAGCTGTCACCTCATTCTCATGGGGATTCTGATTGTCTTCTAGTGACATGGTCAGGTTTTCAGCATGTCACATTAAATAGAATCGCTGTTGTGTGCTGGTAACAATAGGTGACATTATGTCCTTTGAGTGTGAACTTCGCGTTCAGTAAAGTTCATCTGACGATGGGGGAATGTTCAAAATGAAACCTTAAAAATCAATTGATTTTAAGCAATTTTTATGAAATTAAGCAAATACAATTTTTTATTTATTTTAAAACTAGCCTGCAAATGTGTTTTACAAATACTGTATGAGTTAAAAAATAGACCATTTTACATGTGATTGCTGGTTTATGTTGGTAAACCATCGAAAACACTGACCCAGCATTACATTAACGCTGGGTCTACTTTCCTTCTGCTTTTTCGGTCTTGTCTTCCTAACAAACACGATTTATTGATCCAATGTTGGCCCAACATTGACCCAACATTGGGTTAATGTGTCAGCGGGCTGTGTGTATTTAGCCTCAGTCGCGGTTTGCCATTTGCTGTTTTCTGTTGCAGGCGTTTCTGGCATTGTCATGTCTCATCATAAGTTATTGCGATACTTTCTTTGTTATTGCTTTACTTATTGACACTAACCAGGTATTGCTGCTCGTTGCCCATGACCCTAATTATATGTGTGTATTTTGTATCAGGCGAGGTCTGCCATTTGCTGTCTTCTGTTTCAGGCTTTTCTAGGATTCTCACATCTGATGAGAAGTTATTGCAATATTAACCAAGCATTGATGTTGATTGATCAAGACCATAATAATCTGTGTGCCCTTTGCCACAAACTTGGTCTGACATTTGCAACTGTCTTTTTTAGCAGGCGTTTCTGGCATTGTCATATCATACAGACAGACATATATTATATTGAATAAAAGTAAATACAGACTTTCTTGTCATAAATATATATACATGATATATACAAGTACAGTGCAACCTGTACATACCGGACCCTGTACACACCGGAATCCTGTCTATACCCTAATAATTATTTGCTGTGCACTAGAGGTTTTAAAACAGGGGGCGGCAAGGTGACGTAACATCCTGCTTGCTATCTGGATATGCAATGGGGAAGGTGCGAAGTTAGTGTTGGTAACACCATTTGCGTGTGAGAGAAACTGTATTTTTGATTATTTATTCTGTTTGTGGTGACCCAATAAATAAATAACGGTAGGTAAAATATAAAAATATTTGATTTATTCTTTCATCGCTGGATTATTCCTATATTATATTTGACTCTTAGTCAAGGCATTAATTGTATTAAATGACATAATCATAGAGTATCAGAGCATTTAATCCAGCGTCATTTCAGAAAATATATACAAAAATACCAAACAAACGAGCGTTGTCGTCATGAAACAGTCATACAAAAAAAACTGCTGCAATATGATTAACCGTATCGAAAGCACAGCTTCTCATCATGTTAGGTTGTATTGACATAAAAAAACACTATTTTGCATATGTAAATGATACTACTGGAAATAAAATTAGGCGTCATTGCCAAGAAATAAACACATTATGATACCTCGGGAGATTAATTCGATTACAGACTTTCGCACAGTGGATCACGGTTTTAATTTGACGTAAAAACTCAATTACGATAGATTCATAGATCTGAATATATTCCATGCTGTGCGCCTCATACATCCAAATATACGAATCTATCGAATGTCGTTCTTTCTCCATTACATATAAATTTTTATAACTGGCAATACATCTCAGCACCTCACCTAAACTTAGATTTATTTTCGTAATAACAAGTTACCTAAAACTATGAATATTTGTGATATTCCAAGCTGTTTTCAATTTATTAAATCTAGTTAATTAGATCGCACTATTTCCAAGAGCGATAGAACCAGATTAATAATAAACGAGGAAAGGGCTTCATTATAATTGGAAAACTAGCACAATACAATAATTCATCGTGTTTCCGCTCCTGAAAAAGACAGCTACACACTCTTTTCAATTTTTCTTTTCAATTTGATGTTGTTTTACTGTTTTTCCTATAAAATAGTAATTCAAAAAAAAAGCGGTGAGACCGTGAATACTGAATAATAAATTACAGTGTAATATATTTTTTATGTATGACAATATACTTATTATCTCCTTCAGTTACCACTTCGAATGAAAAAGTATTATTAAAAAAAAATGATATAGCGAACCAATGAACGAGCGAACAAACACACGAGCAAACAAACAAACAAACGAACGAACGAACGAACGAACGAACGATCGAACGAATGAACGAACGACTGAATGAATAATTGAATAAATGAATAAATGAATGAATGAATGAATGAATAAATGAATGATTGAAATAATGGATAGATGATTGGATTAGTGAACGAGATAAATAGAAATATCGCATCCAATAAACATGTTAAACACAATATGGATGATATAAATTAAAATATCACATGCATTAAGCACAATTTGGATGATAAGTGGACATTTGAGATCACTGGCACACAGTTTTCTGGCTACCATTCCGCCTAATGTAGATACTGTCTCCCCCCTCCATCCTCACCCACCCAAGACTCGTCCCCGCTGAGGAGACTGAGGTTGTTGCTATGCAGACAGGGTGGCACATCAGGCTGCGGCAACCCAGCAATTACGAGGAATTAAATGAACACTGGTTCAATGTTAGGCCAGCGTCGCAGAGCATTGTGTTGTGATTGCTCAGAGTATCAGCTGACAAATGAGATGTAGATTGCCGATCAATACATCAATAACAGTTGATTGGGTATCAGTCCGCCTCACCTCCGATCACTCTGATAATATAATTATCTGACAGCCGCGTCCTATTAAAAACGCACTGACTATGCTAAGCCAGGCCTGGGAGACATTCTGAGCCGGATTAAAGGCATTTGTCTGCGCAGAAGGTGATGGGGGCAGTCTCTACACAGCTAACCACTTAGCTGGAGAGAGCAGATCATCAGAAATTGGATGTCAGAGCTTCGTGTCTCAGGCTCATTTGGCTCTCCTGATTGCTCCCATGTTCCTGCTCAGCCTTGTGTTTTCTTCCTGTTCAGGTTGCAGAAATCTGCAGTATGCTTTTTTGTCATGCAAACATAAAAAGCAGTAGCTGCTGAAGTGACAAGCAAACAATTCATGTTGTTTTCATTTCTAACTTCTTCCTGCTTAGCCTGCATAAATATGCAGAATTCACTTCTGCCGCCGTTCAAAGACAAAACAGTGGTAAATAATTATTTGAAAAGTTACCTTTTACTGCTGTTCTATTGCTGCATTATTGCTCACCTTGCAGAAATCTGGATGATTCGGTTGTGCTAATTAAAATCCAACAACGGTAACTGTTTACTCGATAAATAAATGGTTACTGCTGTTTGATTGTTATATCCCTCTTGCTCAGCCGACAGAAATATGCAGAATACTCGTCTGTCGTGAAAGACAAACAGCAGTAACTGTTGACTTTAAAAGTAAACAGTTACTGCTGTTTGATTATTATTTAATTCTCGGATTATCTGTTGTGTTGTGCAAGCAACGATAACTACTGAATTTAAACGTACCCAGTCTCAGCAAACACGAGACATTCACCTAAGGTTGGTTCAATGTTGGGTCAGCATCGTAGACGGTGGGCCAACATTGAACCGACCTTGGTTAAACGTCTCGTGTTTTTTGGGTAACTATTTTGTTTGGTCACTGTCTTTTTTCTGCTAGAGCGAGGGCCCTGGTGCAGTGGTGAAAGCTGCCTGGTTGGAAAGTCGGGATCGCAAGTTTGAACCCCTCTCTGGCATTAAAGTTTCAACAAAATGAAATGTTTCTTTCCTCCTCACTCGTAAATATTCAATATTGTGGACAGCCTCAGAGGTTCGAATTTCGAATCCTGTGTCTGGAAAGCATTGTCATCGCATTCATCTCACCATCCTCAGGAGGTTCTCCTGGCCAAGTTTAGCCAATGTGTGCGAAAAGGTAGCCTAAAACCACATTTATTCATTCATTCATGCATTCATTCTTCCTGCTCAGCTTGTACAATTTTGCACGATTTCGTTTGTCGCTCAAAAGCAAACTGCAGTAACTGCTTTCTTGAAAACTAAAGGTGTACGATGTCGTATGACTATGTAATAGTTATAGAAGCTGTGTGATTGTACATTCCCATATGTTGTAGCGTAACTAGCTTAGCCGTGTTTGCAAATGGATCTAGAGAAATCAGAAACACGGGGTGATCTTTAATGGACAAAAGCACTCTAGCTTTTACTATGGCGGTGATAAAGCTGTCCTGGCTTTTTCTTTATGTCAACTTGGTGAGTTTCGGGTGTATAGCATTCACAGTCTTGAACGTGAAAAATCAGAAATGTTTTCAAGCCACGAAAAACAGCTAGTGCACTCACTAAAAACATGCGACTGGTGGGTGGAAGGTTGAGTGAGTGAAGCATTGTTGCTTGACTTCATATGAGCTGCAATTGAAATCAACAATAATTGACCACTGTTTATGTGAGCAGTTAATGACGTTTGCCTCAAAATCAAATCAAGTCACATTTTATTTACCATATTATATCGGTACAGGATTCAGGGTATATAATTTAAAAAAGGATACATTTTTCATCAACAAAATACAAGTATGAATAGGCCACACATGCGTACTTAAGCGGATTTAAGCAAGAATGCCATCATGATCCCACAGCATACAATGGCCGAGGTGACATGAGCCGAGCTTACTGAGGACCGTTACCTCCCGCGGTGACAAAGGAAATGAAGTCAGTTCCCCGCCTTCTATAGTATGTCTAACTGTGTGAGATTGTTCAAAATAAAAGTGAACTTTTCGTTGATTACTCAGTCAATTCTCATGAAATTTTGCGAACTGTATTTTCTAGTCATTTGGCATCTATCCTGAAAATTTCGTAAAAAATATTGTATAGTGCAAACATTAGACAATCAGAGATTTATTCCTTTTCTAATTATGACTCTCCTATAAACATCCAGCTTTAATTTTAAAATTCTGGTGGTCTAACTTTAGAAATACTCACTGTAATTTCACAAATGTCTTAGGCTTTCAAAATTTCATAGAAATTGATTAAGAACTGAAATCAGCGAAAAACACTCATCGCCGCTGGAGCTGGCAGCAACTATAGTCTGTTCTCCCTTTCCAGATTTTACATTTCCTTTTCTGGATCCTCGATGACGTCTCCACTAAATGAGCTAAAATCTACGTGAAACCACATTTATTTATTCACTAAAAGACATTAACCCAACAGACATGAGGCCTTCACTTAATCTCAGTTGAATTTGGTGCACCGTATGTAAAACTGAAGCTTCGGTAGATGCTAAACACTACATCAGCAATCTCTCCAACCCCCAACCCTCCCCCGCCACGTATTAACATCAGGAAACGAGCCGGCCATGTCGACTCCTGGTAGATTACACTAGATTGGACGAGATTGAGGCAATCTGGGCCAGTCACTGCTCTAGTCTCATTCAGGCGTATTCACCTGTCACAGACTGGTTAGTGAAAAAAGACGTGATTGGCCGAGCATTACACTCAGCACCAGCTGTATCACTCAGTTCAAGTGCCACACTCCTGAATGAGTGGAGTCGAGTATGTGATCTCATGGTTCTCCTACTCCACGCTAGCTGACCGAGCTTAAACCACAATGACCAAAGTGACGGGCTGAGATGCGAATATTTTCCATACCTGACAAACACGTTGGCCCAGCGTTGAACCAGCATTGGGTCAGTTTATCGTGTTTGCTGGGATTGGGAAACAAGCGACACACTCCCAGAAAACAAGAGTAGTTCATCCAATGTCAATGTAAAGTTGGGCCAGCGTCACAGACTGTGGACCAGCATTATAACGACATTGTGTGGGCGTTTCTTGTTTAATGGGAGATGGTGTTACAATGTATGGACAAAACTGAGAACGAGATAAACAAAACACTACAGGGACGGACACAGCGTCCGCTGTCATAGTCAATCATATAAATAAATCCATCAAGTTTGGATCCACAATACACACATGAATAAAACAGTTACAACAGCTATGGGGATTACAAACAACTTCATATAAACAGGTTCAGAATACAAACATGGTTACAATAGAAACCACAGCTATGGTACTAAGAACAGCAATCCCATAAACAGGTCCAGAATACAAACACAGACACAAAATAAACCATTATCAAGAAAAAAGCTGCATAATATGTTTATGAATAATTCTTATCTTCCATTTTACAATAACAAATCAGGTCAAAATAGTCCAGACTTTTTGTAATTAGTCGCGTGAGACCAGAGCCACATCGTTACAACAAGAACGAGGCATTGGCCCGGTGTTGGTTTTGTGTTTGGCCAGCATTGAATCAGCACTGTTTGCTGGGATCATCCATGAAGTCTTGAGTGTATGTATGCAGTCATAGGCCTACATATATATACCCCAGAACCACATCTATAATGGTTGGTGAATGTGTCAGAGCCTTGTAAATCCTTGTAAACTCATTCAGCCAGCTTTGTTTGCTGGGATCATCCATGAAGTTGTAAGTGCTATGTATTCGGTCACAGGCCTACCCCAGAGCCACTTCTATAATGGTTGGTGAATGTGTCAGAGCCCTGTATATCCGTGAATTTACATTCGAATAATCATCCACCAATTAATTATTCTGTGAATCCATTATGCTTATCTTGGATGGTTTAAGGTTTATTACATATAAATTCGGTATGATATTCTATCTCATTTTAAATGACAAATTAATGGCGGGCGTTGATTAGCTGGTCCCGTCACGTTAGTCACGTCACGTTAGTCACCCTCATGGTCAGGGATAGAATACTATATTTGGTTACTAAAATGTTTTCTGGCACAACTCTAGAGTAGTTAGCGATAGCTGAACGATCGTCATGCACTGTGTGATTGTGGAGTTTGTCCAAACTACTCCAAAGGGACCTTTAATTGTTTGTGTTTAGTGTCCTACTCTGCAGGGATCGTTCTTTTAACCATAACAACGGGAGTCAGAGCGTGAAATTACAATTCCAGGGTAATTGGTCAACGCAAAAAAGAGCAGGAAGTCTAGACTGGGGATAATCAGTAAACCCTAGTCGCTGTTGATTAAATGCTGGGCCATCATCATAGACAGTGGACCGACATTGAAACAACAACGAATCTATATGCAAATCAATATTGATTCGATTTTGGGCTGATGTAAAAAGTCAACTCAGTAAACATTAGCCATTGACTAAGTGTTGATTCAATTTCGGGGAAACTTTGTAGACTACTATTGAAACAATATTATTCCAGTCAGTGCTGGGACCATCAGAATATGAGGTCTATTGATGTCAGACTCAGACGTCTTAAGTCGATCCCCACACTGAAAGTGTAGTGTAGTGTAGTGTAGTAATATAATTATATGTAGCCTGACGTAAGAGTGTCAGATTGTTATGCTCCCTTCACTACAGAAACCAGTGTAATTTATTACCAATCATCTGTGATGACCTGCCTGTGGAATGTCAAATGCATAGACGTTTTATTTTAAGTCTATCAAATCAAGCATGAACAATGTTAATGTAATTGTAAAGCTATGTGCACGTTTATATCTTGAAGGCAGCATAACCGACATCGAGATAAGATATGACTTATATATCTAGCAAATATGGACTGGCTGCAATTTACACTGCTCCTCAAGAAGTTGTGTGTGCCGGTGTAGCCATCAGAGAAGCTATACACATGGGAGAGTATACTATGGACTATAACCCATTTACACAAATGAATTTGGAGCTCCTCGTACATCAGACGGCCATATAGAATTAACAAAAAATAGCTTATCAGCAGAGCTTTTTTTAAATTTTATATGTATGAATTATACTTTGTGCGAATAAAGTGAGCATAGCATAACTACTGTAGACCTATAACATAGGTAGGTAGGTATTCAAAAGAAACAATAATATGATCATTTAAAATTGAAAACAAAATTTGGGCTCGATCATTTCGACAGGTAACTCAGCAAATCCAGCATATTGCTGGTATTCAAATTTGGGTATATATGGCAACCTGGTCGAAATCCGGCATGTACGAAGCATTGAAGCAATGTTGGGTCAACATTGAATCAACATTTCATGATTTCTTTGGAATTAGGCCTACATCTCTGGGCCGCGTATATCATTTACAAATTGGGTTTACAATGGTTGGGTGAAATCTATAAAAACATCACTAGATTATAATGATGTTTTTATAGATTCCACCCAACCATGATAAACCCAATTTGTAAATGATATACGCGGCTCACTGTCCACGTGATTGACTAGTAAACGATGTAAGCGCTATATGGATACAGTGATATTAATTTATTTAGATTAAACCTTTAAAACGCCCGAAAAAAAGTATATAAAGCAAGAGACAAAAGTTTTTTTCTAATTTTCGATTATCATAATTTCTTAGTTAGCTCTTTCCGAGCCATTTGAATACCTGACCCGGCACTGAACATTTTCCATTAACCAATAAAAGCCATACACATTTGTAATACAAGGCTTCATTCGTTATTCGTGCTGTATTTTATAATTGCAAGTGGTGGATCCATGCATCGCGCCAAGACTGAGACATAAGATGCCTGAAGTGGACAATATTTAGACATATTAGGCCGGAAGTGACAATATTACGACATAAGAGGCCTGAAGTGAACATGACTGCGACGCATGAAGTTGGAAGTCAACAAGATTGTGACATAAAATGACTGAAGTAGACAAGATTACGCCAGAAGAGGCCTGAAATCGGAGCAATTATTTAATTCCAATATCACAATAATTATTTTAACTTCAAAATATATACGGTATTCGCTCAATGTTTCCAGTTTTACAGGGGAAATAACGTTTAAAGTGTATATTATTACAAAATGAACATCCGGAGTTAACAGACCTAGAAAAATAAAACTGTACAGTACGATTAATCACAATTAATATTAGTGTACGATTCATCTCAACAAATATTAGTATACGATTCATCACAAAAAGTAGCTGTGTACGATTCATCACAATTAATAGCAGTGTACGATTCATCACTATAAATGGCAATTACGATTCATCGCAATAAAGGTACGATTTATCACCAAAAATAGTAGTGTGCGATTTATCACTATAAATAGCAGTGTACGTACGATTTATCACCAACAATAGTAGTGTACGATTCATCACAATTATTAGCAGTGTAGGATCATAAAAAATAGCAGTGTACGATTGATCACAGGACATAGCAGTGTACGATTCATCAGAATTATTAGCAGTGTACGATTTATCACAAAAAAGGCATACAAATAGAGTAGGGAATGCCCCACGGCTTCAGGCTTCAAGTTTCCTTCTCTCATAATAAGACATCAGTATCCAGCTCACACCACCTGCTGATCTCACGTGACTTGTCTAGCGATATCTTTTCCCGCCAGATTCTCTCAATATGCACATCTCCCGCCTTGTCCTAGTCAACCAGCAGATCCAATGTTGGTTTAATGTTGGTTCACCGTCTGTGACGCTAGCCCAACATTAAACCGTCATTGGGTGAACGTCTCATGTTGACTTGGATTCCCCCTCTACAGCGATCTGTCTTACATCGCCAAACTCTCGTTTACCATTATTGATCCGTGACCTTAGCGTGGCTAGGCTTCAGCAGTCATGAAAGAAACATAAAATCACTGGGAATGAATCATTGTGTTCTAAAACAAGAACCAGGAAAGAATCATTCTGTTCTAGAACTAGGAACATAACATCACCCTGTTTTCCAACAAGAAATGTAACATTACAATGAATCAATTCTTATGCTTCGTTCTCTAAGAAGAAACATAGCAAGATGAATTAATCAATGTGCTCTCAATGTAGAATATTTAAAGTAACACTAGTAACTCTACTTCTAAGTCCAGGTTTCTGGAATTGAAATTTACGATTTTCTAAGTTGTCTTATTTAAATCCCCAAACACCTCAAGTTGTGTCTCGCTACCGTGACCCACAATTTCAAGTGGGCGAAAAATGACTCTTATTTGTTTAATTTGAGATCAAACATTTGCAAATAAAAGAAGGGACGAACAAGAGATTGTAAAAAAATAGGAACAAATAAATGCACGAAAGATTTTGCGAACCAATGGAGGAATATATGAATGAATGCACAAATGAAAGAGTAAATGAAGACAAGAACAAACGCATGACGCCCGAACGAACACATGAAAGAACGAATTAATGAGCGCATGAATGCACCAACGCACAATCGAACGAACGAAATAATTAATGAAAGCAGTTGACGAATTCACAAGCGAACGGATGAACAAACAAATGAACACACAAACAAACCAACAGATTAATAAATGATTGCACGAACAAACGGATAAACAAACAAATGTATGACTGTAAGGCTAAACTGCACCGAGGTTTGTCTCATGAACTGCCCAGTAAACTAAGTGCTTAGGTTTTTGGCATCAAAGCTGGCCAACGGTAAATATGCTGGTCCAACCTGTGACCAGCTCGTGGCCAATGCTATCTGCCAACTAAAAATCCCCCTAAAAATCTTTCCTTTTTGTCTGTTTAAGTGGACTGGAGGATTAGTCGAGTGCAGTGAATGCGTCCCGCAAAATGTGGGCTGAAAGCCACATCATTCTTGTCCTGAAATGACACACTGCCATTTCCTGCAAAAGTCATGTTTTATTTCCATCCCATGTGTTTGGCTGCGGTAAAGCTTGGTCTTTTTGACAATAAGCATTTGCAATAAGTTTGTCACTAAGCACGTCGCACACAATGAACAAGTTGAATTAACAATCAATCGTTCTCAAATGAAGTTAGACGCTTTGTGGGTCAGGTTCACAGTGAATTGTTTTTTATATACGGTGCCCGTCTGTCTGCCTGCCTGTCTGCCTCTCTGTCTGCCTGTCTGTCTTTTTATCTTGCTGATGGTAAACCATGTTTGTTTAATCTGACACTGTGTCTGATTCGTTGTAAATCATTATGTATATGTGTGTCTAACATTACAGTCATAAATACACCACAGACAGCCAGAGTGGACAACAGCAGATAATAGTTATTTATCGGTCTGTGTTTGGACAGTCGACACCAAGGTTAATTATGCCAAGATGAAGAAGAAGAAGATACGTTTATTTGTATCAGAAAACAACATAGACAAGTACAAAAATTTAGAATAAAGAAGTGCTGATGGTGCTATTATAAGAACATTTTGATTTATTAAAATTGATTTAGAATATTTATTTGACGCAAAATTATAACATCTTAATATAATAGTTAATCGAAAACATTTGTTGATGCATACATTTTTACATGTCTATGCAGCATCCAATATGAAATAATTTATGTAAACTGGTCACAAACTGTTTATAAATAACAGTCTCAAATATTTTCAAGAAATCGTCGAGGTGAAGATTGCCATACAAAAATATGCTCATACAAAAGCACATTTAGTCAATTAATGCTTGTTGTACACAAAGAGTAAACATTTCAATACGTCTTTCTATTCTTGTTGTGATATACAAGTAGAGGTAATTGTCTGTAGCATATCTCTGGTGTCTCTTTTTCGTTTGTTCTGTTACGTTTCGGCACCTGCTGCACCTCCTGAGAGTAGATCGACCCTATTTCTAGCATCATCTGATGGATAACTCTCCTCTCATGGCATGGTCATTTTGGACACTCGTTCCTAACAGTTTGTTCTTAACATTAGTGATTATCACTTAGTTATTGATAGAGACCCAATGCTGTTTTGATGTCGACCCAGCGTCTTCGACATTAGCCCAAACACAATATATAGAGTCGGTGTTGCAACAATGTTTGGCCAGCGTCGCAGACGCTGGCCAAACATTGGTTCAACATAGGATCATCGTTTGGTGAGTACTGGGTGGATATCGCTTTATGTCGCCCGCTGTACATGGTTTTAACATCCTTCATGTGATGTGGGCGATAATATATTCAGCAAACTGTCCCCAGCGCCGCCTAGAGTCTGTATGTCACAATACACAGTGTCGAGTGATTGAGAAGGCAGGGTTTAGGATATCCCGGAATATCCCGAAATAACCGGAACAACCGGAATCCAGCATTCATCAGGATTGCCCGTTTGCCTGCTGTGTATGCGCCTGCGCAATCAGACCGGATGTGACGTACATAACACACGGGGATTAGCTTGGAGCGCAGTCTGGGGGGCTTCTGGGACAATATAGCCCTTATATCACAAGGCAACAAATTAATGGTGACATAAGCTTCAATCAACGGAAAGCTTTCGTATCTATAGTTGAAACCATCTAGTCTCATATTATTAAATATCCTGAGCAAAAGTATTAATTTTTAATTGATTTGTTTTTTAACTAGGGCTTTATGGTACCATAGGAGCCTGGCTGCGTTAAAATAAGTGTATTCATATTTTCCCGAATAGGGTGTACAGGCGAGAAACGGCCTGAACATATTAAACCAAAAGAAAGTTGATCTTTATTGAAAAAATCTACAGTTAGCGATAGAGATTTATTTTTCAGTGTGTGTTTCAAGGTGGTAATTAATTAGATTTTCTGTAGGACTCTGTAATGACGTTCCGCCCTGAGGACATAGCGGGACTCGTGCAATGCTTATCCCATATTGGTGTAATGTTGGGCCAACATCTGCAACGCTGACCAAACATTATACCAACAATGGATAACCATTGGCTGACAAAATGAGTTGAATGATGATGATTACACCCATGATTTATTTGTGAGGTTGAGGTAAATCCCTGTTTGCAAGCTAGTCTTTGTGGGCTAAGGTTAGTGACGATGGTGACCAGGTGACCACGACTTCTAAAAATAAAATCTGGCTTCAATTGGCAACATACATGTGTTAAAATATTTGAAATAGTAAATAAACTAATTGATAAAATATTAGGACGATTTCCCAATAAAATTGATAAGACAAACAAAGTGGTGTGAAAGGAAAAAACGAATTATTTTATGCAAAATTAGTTACAGTTTTTTAACTGGATCTGTGATAGTAATTTTTTTAAGTTACAATACAATCGGCGGAAGTAACATTTAAAAAATGTCGGCATTCGGGGATTCCTTATCAATACATCCCCATGAGATACTAAATTAAATCACAGGCCGCTTATTGTGGCTCAGGGAACAGCTGATTTCTGCCTTGCAGATTATTTATATTGACCTTGCAGTCAATCACCGTCAAAGCGCATTTTTCTTGACCTTGTAGAGGTTAATTATGTGTTATTTAGTGGTGACTGATTAACTAAACTGGGCCAGGCGAGCCTCCTGAGGATGGTGAGATGATTGAGATGACACTGTCCTCCAGACACAGGATTCGAAATTCGAGCCCTGGCGGTCTGAGGCCGAGCACGCTACCTCTCGGTCACGAAGGCTCCCCACAATACTGAATACACAATACTGAAGTAGGGACATTGATCAGCCAGAAGGATTTCCCGATGAACGCAACTGAGCCTTTCAAAGTCAGATGTCAACAAGTCCAAAATAGCCGATCACCATGGTAGATCAGGGGTCAGCTAATACAGAATGGAAGATTATCGCAGATGACCTTCTATGCTAGAGGTCAGCTAGTACAGAATGGCCGATGATTGCAGATTATCTCCCTGTGACAGTCACAATAGTTACTGCTGTTTGCCTTTGTAAAGCACAATAATTTAACCTTTTAAGCGCTAAATTAAATAACTTAAAGGTGATCTATCACCCCTTATATAGTGTGGATGAATTTGTGACAAATAAATCAAAGTTGCCACAAGATGGGTTAATTATGAAATTCAAAAGGATTTCTGTTCGTTGTGTTCAGCGAAGCCAATGTGAGATGACAAACAGCAGTAGTCTTACTTTACCAGTTATCAGTTGATGCTATTTGAAATCATACATAGTATTATGGTGTCGTGTAATGACCTACATAGAAATTTGGGCTTAAGGATGATGTTCTATCTCTTTAAAAAAAAATACTGACGTTGATTGGATGATGCGGTCACGTGACAAAGTTAGTCACTGTCTATTGGTCAGGTATAAAATACTGGGTCTATAGTTGGTTCTAAATTTATCAAGTGTTTTTGCTTTACACTTCTCTAGAGTGACCGTTAATTGTTTGTGTTTAGAGCCCTACTCTTTAGGGATCGTTCATTTAACCGTGTTAACGGGCGTCTTGACCACGGAGCGTGAAATTACAATCCCACGGTAATTGGTAAACGCAAAAAAGGCAGATAGTCTAGACTGGGGACAACCCGTAAACCCTAGTCGTGGACGCAATGTTGATTCAATTCTGGGCCATCGTCGTAGATACTGGACCGAAATTTTCGAAAAAAAATTTCGAAAAAAAATATTGTTTAGTTTAAAAGTTAGACCATTTACATGTAACGCAATTCTGAGAATAAACCAGAACGGAAGTTAATTTGTAAATAGACATTTACTACACATCAAATGGTCGAACTTTTGAACTAAACAATATTTTTTTTCGAAATTTTCAGGATCGATGCCAAATGACTAGCAAATAGGGTATACAACATTTCATAAAAATCGGTTGAGAATTGACTGACTGGATACCGAAAAGCTAACTTTCATTTTGGACCATCCTCCACCGTCGGACAGACTGTACATCGATCCTGAATATTGTGCATTAAAATATTGTATAGTTCAGAAGTTAGACCATTTGACATGTAGTAAATGTCTATTTATGACGCTCCTCTATAACATGGATAAACCCATTAACTTCCATTGCGGGTTATTCTCAGAATTGCGTTACATGTCAAATGGTCTAACTTTTGAAATACTCAATGGAATTTCGCAAAATTTTCATTGTTGCCAAATGACTAGATAATAATGGTTACAAAATTTCGTGACAATCCCTTGAGAATTGACTGACTGGATACCGAAAAGCTAACTTTCATTTTGGACAATCCTCCACCGTCGGACAGACTGTAGACTCAACTCAAACAATGTTCTTTGACTCGATGTTGATTCACGGCTGGGAGAACGTCGTAGATTGTGGGCCAATATTGAATCAATTTTAAGCTTTTCAGTGTCTAATAGACCAGGTCAGTAGACCAATAACATAGGTATATTCAAATGAAGCGGAAAGAGCTAAGACACTATGATGATTTCATATTGAAAGAAATCCTTTGGTCTCCATGGTTTATACAACAATATGTCAGCGCTTTAAAATTCTTCAAGTCCTCACGATGCATTAAAGCATCATTTTACATCCCTGAAAACAGACTTAATTGTCCTACAACTAAGGCTTTTAGAACGAAAATTTCCATGAAACTGGTTTACCAATACATGACAATTTTCTACAATTTTTAACCCACATCACGTCATTTTCATCCACTACAAGTCGAGAATTGCGACAGCAATTCGCGGCTTGTAGTGGATGAGGATGACAATGGTAAATTCAGGCCTGAAAGGGTTATTGGTTAAGGTGAAATTGTTGGCCAAGATTGAATCAATATTAAAGTTGATATGCAAGATAAATGAAATGAATGGGATTTTAGGCCACCTTGTGCACATATAGGCTAAACTGGGCCAGGATAAATGTACAAGGTAATCATCACCCTAAATGCCGCTCCCATTTAAACACATGTGAGCTGCCTCAATTCCATGGGCCAATTTTACCTCTTTTCGACATCGCTCGCAGTTAGTGTCGCATATCATGATCATGATCATGATCATATCACAAAACCTGATCTGTTTTTTTTTTAAAGGCCTGATATATGTTTGCTTGACCCGCGATTCGGGACACAGACCACCTTTTTTTCAGACCCAAATCATAAAAGGACTCGAAAAATGGACCACTAATGGAACTAGCACTGCCGGATCCACTGAGGGACCAGCATTGGCATAATTCATTATTCAAGACTGGATGACGTAAAGGATTAGCGCTGATGAGGGTGCATAATCTTGCGTCAGCCCTCGCGCTGCGCACTCCCTCTACTAATAACAATGTTGGCCCGCAATCAGCAAATTGTGTTCCCTGAGAGTGCGACGTTGATGTACGGTTCATCACGTCATCAGAGACTTCAACTTGTGGTATTATACATTAGCTATACATGGTACTATACATGACGTCGCATTATTGAGGGGATAGGCTGATAATTGAAATCGTAATAGAATATAAATTTGATAATTACAAGATAATTGGTAAAAATATTGAAATATATGTAATTATAATTGTAATTGACGAAAATAATTATAATTGTAATTGTAATTGACCCTTTTATCAACAAATAATTGTAATTATAATTGTAATTGATTTTTTAGCAAGTCATAATTATAATTATAATTGTAATTAACTATTTTTGGAAAGTCGTAGTTATAATTGTAATTGTAATTGATGTTTGTAATTGACCCCAACCCTGACCGAGGTTCGTCTTAATCTGAATTCCCAGTAAGTAAGTGAAATGAAATGGTATTTTAGACCACCTTTGAGTCTGCTCATAAAGCTTGGTAATGGAGTTTTTATCCAGCTCTACATCAAAGCCGGTCAACGGTAAATATGGTGGTCCAACCTGGGACCAGCTCCTGGCCAATGTTATCTGCCAAATAAAAATATCCCCAAAAATCGCTCCTTTTTGTCGGTTTACTGGACTAGAGCATTAGGTAAGTGCAGTGACTGGTAAATGCGTCCCGCGAAACGTGGACGGAAAGCCACATCACTCTTGTCCTGAAATGACACTCTCTGCCATTTCCGGCAAAAGTCATGTTTTATTTCCATTCCATGTGTTTTGCTGCAGAAAAGCCAGGCTCACAGCAACATGTCATGAATTATAGTCTGGGTCATGGGGTCATCTTTCTCTCTCTACATCTCAGTCAGCAGATCCCACTCATCCCTCATCCACATGGAGTTTACATTTAGTATGGGGTAAAGTCCGAGGTGCTCTACTTGTAATAAGTTTGTTAGCGAGCACGTCGCACCCAATGAACAAGTTGAATTAACAATCATTCTTCTCAAATGAAGTTAGACGCTTTGCAGGTCTATTTCACGCCAACCTGCCTGCCAGTCAGCCAGCCTGCCTGCCAGCCTACCTGCCTGCCTGCCTGCCTGCCTGCCTGCCTGCCTGCCTGCCTGCCTGCCTGCCTGCCTGCCTGCCTGCCTGCCTGTCTGCCTACCTGCCTGCCAGCCAGCCAGCCTGCCTGGCAGCCTACCTGCCTGCCTGCCTGCCTGTCTGCCTGCTTTCCTGCCTTCCTGCCTGCTTGTTTGCCTTCCTGTTTGTCTGCCTGCCGGTTTGCCTGGCTGCCTGCCTGCCGACCCTTTCCGTGTGGTTACTGATATTTGTTAATTGTGATGCTGTGTCATTTTCGCTGTAAATTATTGTGTACATGTGTAGTCGTCTAACATTACAGTCATAAAGAGACCATTTGCGGCCAGAGTGGACAGCAGCAGATAGCATTTCTTTAACGGTCTGTGTTTGGATAGCTGATACCAAGGCTAATTATGCGATAGGGATGATGCTATTATAGGAAAATAAAATTTATTAACATTGATTTATAGTTCTATTTCACGCCAAACTGGAACATAGTTTAATTGAATAATGTTTAAAAATCTAAATCATTTGTTGATTTTTACAAGTTGTACAAGTTTTATAAAGCATTCAAGCTAACATAATTAATGTAAACTGATCATATTTTACGGATTTTTTCATAGTTCAGTATAACTCAATGCAGCTGCGATATAGCTATGCAATTAAAAAAAACGTGTTTGTTCCAATAAACTCACATTAAATATAAAACAACACTTATGAGCATTTATAGATATGCAGTTAGTGTTAAACCCATATCGGAGTAGTCAGGTTGAATTCACCAAATTAAATGTGTGGGCAAGACCACCTGTATGACGTGATGGGTGGACGTGGTCACCTATTTGAGGTGACCGAGACAAAATATACGACGTCCTGGTGGGCCGAAATAAACAAAATATCATACATCTATCGCCCCGGCTCCGCTGGCAAGCCCAGACTATCCTATATATGGCCGGGTAGAGGTGAATCCAAAGCGAGGCTGAACTGACAAGCGTTGGCCAATTCTACAAGATGCCGATTTAGAATCACATTCAACCTTTTCACCTCTAAGCCGACTGTAGTATACTTTAATGTGTTTATTGTCCAATCAAATCACTGATTTTGGGGATGAAACAGGTGTTTAAAAATGAAAAGTTTGGTCTAAAATTAAAAAAAATTCTGCATGTTTTGCTAATTTGAAGTTGTGGGTCGCGATAGCGAGATACAACTACAAGTGTTGATGTTCATGTGGCCTCTCAAGGCAGTCGTAACAGATGTAATTTTATCCTTAAAGAGCTGGATTAATTTTTGTACAAACCATGGAGACCAAAGGTTTTTTTTCAATTCGAAATCATCATAATTGTCTTAGTTAGCTTTATCCGCTTCATTTGAATACCTTTGTTATGTGTGGCCGACCCTTGTAAAAAAATAATCTTACAGTGCGGGGATAGGCTTTACATGTCGACAGACGTCAGAATCTGAATACCATTGTTATGGGTGTACGACCCTTGTAAATTTGTTTACTCTTACAGTGCGGGGATCGGCTTTACACGTCAGATTCTGACGTCTACAGACGTCAGAATCTGACGTCTAAAGTCGATCCCCGCGCTGTAAGGGTTAAGCTTGTAGTCAGAGGTCGAACTCCCCGAATGCTTCATGAAAACCCCTCGTCGTAGAGTGACGTACGATCGTCTTAGAAACTATGTACGATGTTAGGTGTAGCGAATTATGACTTCGTGCGCTATCAAATCTGGAAAAAATAATTCGAGACATGCATGCGATGCTGGCCCAATGTTGCAGACGTTGGTTCAACAACGGATCATCGTTTTGTGTGTACTAGGTGGATATCGCTTTATGTCGCCCGCTGTACATGGTTTTAACATCCTTCGTGTAATGTGGGCGATAATATATTCAGGAAAACTGCCCCCAGCGCAGCCTAGAGTCTAAATCACACTACACAGTGTAGAGTTGATTGAAAAGGCAGGGTGTAGGAAATCCCGGAATATCCCGAAATAACCCGTACAAGGCCGAGTAATCCCGGCATTCATCAGGATTGCCCGTTTGTCTGCTGTATGTGCGTCTGCTATTTTCTCGGGCAATAACCATCCTATTGATTAAATTCTGCTATAATCCCGATATTCTACTACATGTCAACTTTTGAAAATTTCACGAAATTTTCATTCGCCGTACTACTTGTAGAGAGAGCTTGCAAAATTTAATTTGATCCTTTTGGCGAGGTTGTGCACATGCAGTGCTCCAAACTGTTCAAATGAGTGGAGAATTCAGTGTTGTCCATGGTACTCAGCATTATAAAGAACCGTTGAAGCCATCCGTGGGGGCTTTATTTTAATTAGGCTTTTTTCTAAGTTTCTTGCGGTGAAAGTGTTTGGTGTCATTGACCAGGTTTTTGTGAGTTTGATCGTTGAATAATGCAATTGTCACTACATAATCTTGTCAAGGCTCTCACCAAGTCACTTAGAATAAACACTGGAGGTAGAATAACGGAATCTTATGCAAACTAATAATACACAGATAGAAATATTTCGCAAGTAAATATTATTCCTCCCCGAGCTGATTAATAACACTGGTTGTGCCGGACCTGTCGTTATATATTGTTATCACTAAAAAGAGTAGTAATGTCATTTTCTTAAAATGAAGTATGTTTTATTTTATTTTAGCTGGCTACCTGTTAACCATTCGATCGTCCGTGGACGAAATTAGCTAATTCATGTCACCGTGGCTTCATATTTCTAACTAAATCTCTTCTCTTTCATTAATGGAGAATGCAACATCAACATTACGAGAGCGCTACATTTTGTCAATGAGGCGCGAGAGATCAATGTAAAAAATAAAGCCCGAGGAGTTATACATTTTTAGCTGCAGAGAAGCTCCGAAGGCCAGGTCCCTTTTCGCAGCCAGGAATATAGAGCACTGAGGGATTTAACTGATTTAAAACACATTCGACCATAATGAGGATCCCTCATTATCAACAGCTTGGTCGCACCTGACTGATTATAGTACAAGTTGAGCCAACCAACACGCATTATACAGTTCTAGGCCTACCATGATAATGGGTCTGTACTGGATCAAAAATAACTCTCCATTCCCGGCCTAGAATGTCGTGGTCGGACAAAGAAAATAATGTGGTGGTGAGTTTCAATTTCACATTGTTTCTTCACAATGGTTGGTAATGCTACATCTGAATTATAAGGTCCCATTCGTTAAAAGTTTGTGGTATTTATAATTAACTAGGTTATATGTAGGACTCTGTAATGACTGACTCTGTGATGGCGTCCCGCCCTGAATGAGGACATAGCGTGGACGGATAGCAATAATCTAAATCCACGTGCTTCCTCCTCTCATCAACAGACAAGCTGAGCAATGGTGGCTCAACATTGGGCCAACACCGGCAAGCTTGACACAACATTTAACCAGGATTGTGTGATCGGTTTTCTTCCACAGATTGATTGAAACAGATCAAATAAAAATGAAATGAATCGGGCTTTAGGCCACCTTTGTGCACATATAGGCTAAACTGGGCCAGGATAACTTCCTGAGGATGGTGAGATGAATGAGATGACACTGTCTTCCAGACACAGGATTCGAAATTCGAGCCCTGGTGGTCTGAGGCCGAGCACGCTACCTCTCGGTCACGGAGGCTCCCCACAATACTGACTTGAAACAGATCAAATAACTCAAAGCACGATACGCTTCTCCAATGCTTATTCAATGCTGGTGTAATGTTGGGCCAGCGTCTGCAACATCACACCAACAATTCGATAAACATTGACATAATGTGGCAGGCTAAGTTGAATGATGATGATTATATCCAGGGCTAATTTGTGAAGTTACAGTAAATCACAGTTTGGGAAGTCTCTGAGCAGCTGCTGAGGGCCAGGGTTAGTGACGACCACTTCTAAGTTACGTTAAATCACAGTTTGGGAAGTCTCTCAGCAGCTGCTGAGGGCCAGGGTTAGTGACGACCACTTCTAAGTTACGTTAAATCACAGTTTGGGAAGTCTCTCAGCAGCTGCTGAGGGCCAGGGATAGTGACGACCACTTCTAAGTTACGTTAAATCACAGTTTAGGAAGTCTCTCAGCAGCTGCTGAAGGCCAGGGCTAGTGACGAACACTTCTAAGTTACGTTAAATCACAGTTTGGGAAGTCTCTGAGCAGCTGCTGAGGGCCAGGGCTGGTGACGACCACTTCTAATAATAAAACAGGTCTTATATTTGCAATATACTGAAATATTAGTAATAATATTAAACTAATTGATAATAAAATAGAAACGTTTTCAAACAGCATTAAATTCCCAATAAAATTGCTCAAACAGAACGGTGTGAATAGAAAAAATAGGGAGACACCATTCAATCTCCGGGGAAGGGGGGGGGGGCGGAGTAATTCTTGAACAAATAATTTGGGTCATATTTCAAGAACTGGTTTAGAGAAACATATACATGCTTATGATAAAAAAATTTTGCAAGCGCCTCTGACTCTGTAGTAGGGTGTGGTGAGTTCGAATCCCGCCACTGCCACTTGACTGGATATACACACCGGATCCACTCATGCCTGGTCCACTCATGCCGCCTAAGATAATGCCGGGACAGGGCTGTCTTGTTGTTTCTGTACTACGAGTACAAATAAAATACAAAATTATTTAAATTATTTATAATTTTGCGAAAAATTATTTGTATGTGCTAAATTATATCTGTGCTAGAAATTATATTCTGCCAGTCGGTGAATTAAGATAACATTTAATTAAAATGTCAGCCGCTGTTCATTGATTGACTGACCAAGAGTTTAGGCATGTGATCACATTTGGTCATTCGATTTAAAAATACCATCCCAGCTCAGACTGTACAGCATTTGAAACGTCGCGGTGGATTTACACTGATCTCCATGACCTTGTAGGGGTCAATTATGTGTTACTTAGTGGTAACTGATTAACCATTTCAATGCGGGGAACAATTTCAGACGTTAGAAACTAAAGTATATAGATGTCAAACTCTGACGTCTATAGTCGATCTCCGCGCTGGAAGAGTGAAGTATTTATAACGGCCGTGGACCCGTAACATAGGTTTTCAAACGAAACGGAAAGAACTAACTAAGATATTTATGACGATTTTAAATTGATAAAAACCCTTTGGTGTCTTGGTTTATATAACAAACTATCGGAGCTTTGAAGGTTACTTCTTTCAAACCTGAATTTACAGTTAAAATCTTCATGAACTACAAACGTCAAATTGAAACGGCTGGAGACATTTTTTGGGGGAGGGGGTACAACCCGACGTCTGAGGTTGTTCGGTTGGGAATCTTCTGTCACGGGCTCCCGGGTATATTATGTAAAGAAATAAGCGACAGTGATCAACCAGAGGGAAATGCCAATGACCGAAACTGACCCTTCAAAGTCAGAGCTCAGCCAGTACAAAATAGCTGATGACCTTGGTAGATTAGGGGTCATGCAATACAGGATGGATGATTATCGTAGGTGACCTTCTATGCTAGAGGTCAGCTAGTACAAAATGGCCGATAATTGCAGATTATCTTTTTATTATTGTTACATACTGCCATGGAAAGTCAAAGAACAGTAGCCGATAATTTTACAAGTAGAAAGCTACTGCTGTTTACTTGTAAAGTAATCAGTTACTGTTCGACGATTGCAGATTATCTTCCTGTGACAGCCACATACTGCCGTGAAAAGTCAAACAACAGTAACTGATTACTTTACAAGTAACAGTTACTGCTGTTTGCTTGTAAAGTATTCAGTTAACCCTACAAGCGCTAAATTAAATGATTAAAAATGTATCCACCTGAAGTAGTTGTGTCGCTCTACCGCGACCGGCAACTTCAAGTGAGTAAGAATTACTCATACAAATTGAATTCGAGATCAAACCTTTGCAAATTGGGAAGTCTAAACACTCATTTCATTCCCTATAACAGTTATTGAGCCGGCTGATAAAAAGGATTAAAAAACGACTATTGTCGTACTTACTTATTGTCGTACTTAGCACTTTAAACATATCAACAGGTAACTGGTATCTTAAGACAAAAAGTAAAAAAATTGAATGAGCAAGCGGAATCGATGTGTTATTTTTAAAAGATTTGTGGTCTTATGCATGGCAAGTCGCTTTAAATGAGGTGACAAAGTCCAAGGCGTGAAGGCATTCCACCAGCGTTTAATGAGCCACACCAATCTAATTTGATTTGATTTGATTGGGATATAATTTTTTTTAGAATATTGTTGTAGATGATGGAGACAATTTAGAATTTCAGTCTTCAACATTCGAACTTTTAAGACATTCTAGTAAATCGCCTTTCTTTTTACTATGTCCATTGGCGCAGTAGAGTTGTCAGCTAATGTTGATGCAACGTCACACATTGCAGGCCACAATAACTGTTTCTTCGCTTGTACCAACCCAGCTACCACAAGACATTGCCCTGATTCTGGTTTAATATTGGTCCAGCGTTGTAGACATTGGGTGAACTTCAAACTAGTATTGGATCAACGTAAGCCATTAAAGTAGTAAAGCGGATTTTGGATAGCTTAGTTTGTCCAGAATGTCCATCTGAGTAGGAACGAAATAATTGTTGATAACGTAATTTATCAATATTAATCTGTCCGCCGATTCTTTCTTGCAATGTGTGGATTATTACAAATTATACTTATGAATTAAAACAAAAATGTAATTCGTTGTGTTGAGCGAAGCCAATGTGTGATGCCATACAGAGGGCAATCAGCAGTAACTGCTTCATTTTCCAGTAAACAGTTACTGCTGTTTGTCATCCCTCGGCAGTGTGTACGAAAACCCAGATATAATGTTAGTAATGCACAGCCATTTGTTCCCATGTGACATGTAATGTAGCTGGTACCTGCGCGCATAATGTCGCTGCAGCGTGTCCAAACATCCTAAAACAAAATGTTATTCAAAGGTCATATATGTTATATTCACAAAAGAAGTGGTTCACCATCTGGCCACAAACATAGGTCTAAATGTCAGGTCATGACAACTAAATGACATGAGGGAATTGGCTGAATTTGTCACTCGATTGTCAAAAAGTATCTATGATTAGGCCCATACACATTTCTATGTATAGATCGCAATGTGTTCTGTATAAAAAATGCTCTCACAAAACGTTTTCGAAGGTTGTAGGAGTTTATATTCCATTTTTCGATCTTAAATGTTATCAATTAATACAATAAACATTAGAGTTTAAAGTGACAATATGATTTAACTTTATTAGATGAAACCACTGTTTATTTGATTTTACAACAAACCCCCCCCCCCCCCATCAGAGAACACATTAGAAAATCACTGACAACGCCAGTCATTGACATCATTATAAAACCATTTTTTTTTAAAGATTTATAGGTCAGATATCTGCCGTTCTTTATATGTTTTATATCTGCATCTTTTTCATAGGTTGTATTGGTCTACAGGTTATATATGGCCAGCGCTTTTCGTGTCGCGACAAAGAATCATTTCAAATTATCACATTATACCGGAAGTTATGGCACAGCAGATCAGCAGACGGCGCTGATGGTTGGCTGCCAATCAGGATTTAATCGCCAGGAGGCGCTGTCTGGACATCGGAACCATAGAAATATACTTATAGAATGGACAGGCCAATAGCGAGGCCGCATTTACGACGTGCTCATAGCGCCGCCATTTTGATGAGTGGACTTTCCGGCGTCTCCAGCGATGCGGTTACCGCGAAGCCGTGTCACAAATGCCGGTTGAAAACAATGCTTGCATGCAGTTAATTTCTTATTCGGTCAGCTCCCAATTGTTGAAACATGAACTGTATCCTTTCTGTTGTATTTTTTTGTAAATAGTGATGTTTGTTATCATCGTAAAGTCCATAATTTCAACTTTTAGAGGATGTGTATCTGAGCGATAATATGCCGAATTATGAAAAATAGTGTGTGCTTTATAACCGCCGTGTGCATCGCACCAGCCACGACAGTCATAAAAAATGATAAAAGTGTAAAAAAATAGTTAAATTGTTTAGAAAAAATAGTTGAAAATCAGTGTTCACCTTATTTTTATGTGTCCATGCAGGCGTTACAGCCTGGGGCAGTGCCAGTGGGCTGGTGGGGGCTTCATATGACTGTCACTGTCAGTGACACTGACAGTGTCACTCACTCAGTCTCAGCTGTCACTCAGTCAGTGCCATGGTGACTGTCAATGAATGAATGAAAAGGGCCACTCAGTCACGGTAGTGAGTAGACCCTCACTGTTAGATTGGTTATGCCCACTCAATAAACACTGACTCACAGTGTCATTAACTTGCAGCACATATCTGTTTCAACCACATTGAGGCGAATAAACACAGCCTTAGGGGATCCCTTATAGCAAGTTGTCGTTCCCACGTTACAAAGTAGCCTTCCCAAGTTCCAAAGTTTTAAATGTCATGTACATCAAGGTCCGAAATTCAAATTAAAAAAATCAGATCAAAAAAATATAGAACCTCACATAAATACAGTATTGGTTTAAAGTGTTGTGTTCGACTGGATATTGAATGTAAATTCAGCTGCTGGTATAAACCCAGGTGGCTATTATTTTGTCAACGTCTTGTGTTTCTTGAGGTAACGTTACCAGTACTGTAACGAAGTGTAGCCTATCCGCCGGGTTCGTAAACAAGAGACTTCGTTCAAATGAGGGCTTAATCTGGGGTCAGTGGACCAACATACATGCAAAACCAGCAGCAATTTCCACCAAACAGGCGATCTACCCAATACCGGGTGAATGTAAAAGCCAACGTTAAAGATAGCGGGGCAAAATTAAATCAACATTAGGTGGATCTTTCGTGTTTACTGGCTTAAGACTTTCACGGGTTTCCATTGAAACCCTTTTTCCTCCTAAATGACTTTGATTCCTGAACTTTTAAATAAATATTTTGTAATAGGGGCCTATATTTTGATAGTATATGCTACTCCAGAGATATGTTTACATGAATGAAACAACTTATCAAAATATTTTTAAACAACTCATGGGTTGTTGTGAAGATCAAGAAATTGTGAAGAATTTTAATTTAGTCTCTGTTATTTGCAGTGGGCCTAAACGGCTCCAAAAACGCCAGCTGCTTTTTTGTTTTCAATTGTGGCCAAATATACATTGCAACTGCGGACCAACGTTGAACCAGTATTAAATGGATTGATTTATCCGCTTGCGTACAAGACTCGAGGCATAGGCCTATTATAGCTACTGGAGCCTACATGTAGAGGGGGATCTTGGGGGGGGGGGGGTGAAATGAATAGTCCTATATTAGAACCAAGAGTAATTGTGTGACCATTCCTTGTGAAGTTTGCTTTTATGATTGATTTGCCTTATACATTGAATTTGTACAACCAATAACTAAAAAATAGCCCCTCACAAAAGTGTTGGCGGCATTTCTCGAGAGCCTAATTGCACAATCACTAGCGTTACTGAATGAATTTCAACTCCGAGTAGGCTAGGCACCCTGAAAAATTAAGTGTTGTCCCAATCATTGATATGGAGATAACAAATAAACATGATGCAAGGTTCTCGCGGGTCATTTAATTGAAGAATAGGACTTAAGAGTCATTAAAAAGTCATTAAATTTGATTGCTAGTGAATATAAGTGATTACAAATGAAAAAATCAGCTATTGGACTCCATGTACAATGATCAGCCAGCCTGTCCTAACAAATACTACTGGTTTTCCGCTAGTGTTGTAGTCAGTGACACCTATCCTTATTGTCGGAAGGTGCGTGCAGTATATTTCCTAGTGTAACTGTTATCTTGCATTTAAAATACGACAAAAGGTATACATAAGTATTAATTTGTTTATTTTCGTCAGGTAAAAGTCATTAAATTTCAAGTGAAAAAGTCATTAAATGTCATTATTTTCAAGAAGAGTAGACCTGCAGGAACCTTGTAATGGAAAATTGAAATGGATGCCCCAGACAAATAGAGAATTCCACATTTTAATTGCAAATAAATGGCAAAATAAATATAAAAATCACTACGTACCATCACTACTAGGCCCCCTATATGGTTAAATTGCCACTCAGGTCATGAAAGAACATGAAAAGTAAAGATTTGCATGAATTGTCATGTGAAAGTCAAGATTTTAGCTAATTTCACTCAATTCAAGGTGATTATCAAGTTCAAAAGATCAATTTCAAGGTCCTATTATAATCATTAATATTGTGAAAATAAAGAAAAAAAAATAAAAAGGAAATAAATAAAAAAAATATATATTTTCACATGTATTAATATTACTAAACAATCCATTTCTGGTATTGGTTTGGTTTTCAAGCCATATTCAAGGTCGAAATGTCAATTTTACATGCAGTCAAAAGAAAATATGATTTTTCAGGAACTAGCATGATACCTCTTTGTGTAATTTTTGTTATTATTTTGTTGATAAAGGTAATCTTCAAGGTTAAAAGTCCAATTTCAAGGTCAGATTTGTGCAAATATGGTTTTTTTAAATAAATGAAAATAGAAACATGTGCAATGCCTCATTTGGATCTGATTTTCACTTCATAACCTGTTTCTGCTGTTGTTTTGAATCTTTCAGGTCATCTTTGAGGGCAAGAGATCCATTTTTCAAGATCAAATAATAATAGCAAAAATATCACTTGAATTAAGAAATTTCAAAAGAATACCCGGTAATAAATTTGACTACGAAACATCAATTTCAAGATCATATTGCAGAAATATGATTTTTGTGACTGACTTGAAAATCCATTTATGGTTTTATTTTTGTAATCTTCAAAGTTAAAAGGTCAATTTCAAGGGTAAATTTCAGAAAATAGTAACAAATATATATAGGAACATTTGTCTAAATGCCTCATTCTGGTTTGTTTTTGACTGGATAATCACATTATGGTGTTATTTCGGTCTCATCTGTAGCCATTGACATTACGGTCCGACCCGCCACCCGAGGCAAGTTAGAAAAGGCCCAGGTCAGATAAACTGTCCACATGGCCGCCCAGGTGGTCGGGTAAAGTTTTCAAAGTTTCAGGAGAGGATGCACCCTGACAAAGTTTGACTTGATCAAATTTAAAATGGCCTTCTATCGCCCATTATTTACTTTCACATGCCCGATATTTAATAAACCGTGCTAGATGGCTAGGCCATTAGGCCTACTATAAAACAAAATGTGAGGTTTCAGGGGATGCAACCTGAAACATTTCAACTTCATAAAATTCAAATGGCCTACTATCGGCCATTATTTACTCCAACATGCCTTAAATCCGGTAAATCGATGATGCTAGATAGCCAGACCACTGCTATGAAGCTAAATGTGAGGTTTCAGGAAGGGATAAGTTCTAAAAAATTGAACCTGATCAAATTCAAAATGGCTGATTTTCTGCCATTAGTGGTACTAATATGCATAATATCTAACAAGCCGTGGTGGTTATCTAGACCATCACTCTAAAACAGATTGTCTTATTGCTTCCATCAGGAAGGTTATGTTTTTGGTTGAGTTGGTTTATTGTCTTTCCATCAGATTACGTAAAAAGTAACAGATTTGCATGAAATTTTTACCTGAGGTGTGTCTTAAGCAAAGAAACAACCGGGTAGATTTTGATAATGATCTGGTTTGTGATCCAGATCCAGTCCGGATCTCACAGATTTGTAACAAACTTTTATCAGAGGTGTGTCTCTGATCTAGGACAACTCCATTAAATTGTGGGAATCATCATTAATTTTGATAGAGATTTGCAGTATGTCTCTGCCTGACTGCATGTCTAGTTCTTGATCTTAGACTGAGCCTCTTGGACTTAATTGTCTCGCATTCTAATTTTTGACCCAGCCAATACTACATTAATAACACTACACAAAATCGCTTCAATAAAATTCTAATTTGGGGCGAGAGCGCCTGGACTTGTCTGGTCTTGATACACTTATTATATGCAGCTATCCTGGTTATGAACCAAACTCATTCACTGCAATGTTTTTCAAATAAAGTGGTGGAGCGGGATGGCTGTGAGGGGTGTTGGAATGACATATTTAGAACAATAAACTCTCATTTTAGTCTTATCATAGGTTATTTTGCTCTATTTTAGTCCTATTTTTTCAAAGGCCTATATCCTATTTTCCTATATTTTGGGGACCTTTCCTCACCTGAGGGCTGCATATTATATGCGACTTAAGTTATCAGGTCTTGAAATAATTATAATGGCATAGGTCAATTTAATTATTCATATAGGCCAAGTAGGCCTACACATCTACCGTGGGCCCCTAAACATGACATTTTACATAACCTTGATATAATCTTCATGTTGCTTTTGTTCAGTAACCCAGTAAAATACAACCCCAACCCAGCGATCTACAACCTTAATTAAATTAACTGACTGTTCAGAATTGAATGATAATTTTAAAAGACAACAACATGAAAATACTATATTCCTTGATTTGAGTTCAGTCATTTTCCATGGCTCATGTGGTTAACTTTGCCCGTAGAAGATAACAAGGATCTTTAACTGTTCTATGGATATGAGGTGAGTAAAATATATAAAGTTTGTTATCACATTATCTCCAACCTACAATTTGCACTAGGCCTACTTCCATATTAATACCAGTGTTCCTTAGATGAAACTCAAGTTTAAAGATGGGTGACCTTGACCTATTTTTCAAGGTCACAGGGTAATAAAAGATAAGAGTTTGTCATCAAGATATCTCCACCTGCAATTTGTATTACTTCCATATTAATACCAGTGATTCATAATATCATAATGAAACTCAAGGTCAAGTTCTAAGATGGATGACCTTGACTTATTTTTCAAGGTCACATAGGCTAATAAAGGGAAAAAATTGTCATAAACATATCTCCACACCTACAATTTGTATTAATTGCTTCCATATTTATACTAGTGATCCATCTGATAAAGCTCAAAGACAAGTTCAAGGCGTGGTGACTTTCACCTATTTGTCATAGAAAGGATAATAGAGAATGAAGGTTTGTCCTCACAATATTTCCGTATACCTACAATATCTGAATATGTATTGCTTCCATATTAAAACCAATGATCCATATGATGAAACTCAAAGTCAAGCACAATTATGGGTGACTTTGACGTATTTGTCAAGGTCACAGAGGCTGATAAATATTGGTTCGTACAAGCTATATCGCTTTCGTATCCATACAATTTATAGAACTGAATACGTGAAGATGATGATTTTGAGCTTTTTTAATGTAAATATTGTCATCACGATATCTCAGAAAACTCTAGGTCAGGGGGAAAGGAGATAGAGGAGGCCCTAGACCTAGTACATAAATAAAGTCTCATATGGCAGAGGCATACAATTGACACATATGGGTCTAATTCCCGTATTAGAATGAAGCGTGAAGGACAATGCTCACAGTGTATATTTAGAACATTTTGAGATATGACATCAGTCATCTTGATAGAATAACTCACATATTCAACCCAGCGCTAAGCACGACTAAATACGTTCTAAATTTATTTCAGGAGCTGATTAATAAAAAAAACATAGTTATTTTGAATGAAATGAGTGTTCAAACATCAAGATTTGCAAATGTTTTGTCTCAAATGAAACAAATACGCCTATGACATGTATGAGTAATTTTCAACCACTTAAAGTTTAGGGTCGCTGTAGTGAGACATATCTTGAAAATTTCAATATGATAATTATAGGGCGTAGTGTTTTAAGATTCAAAATGACCGATTTATTAAGATTTTTCACATTTTCAGGGCTCGAAATTGGCCCCGTCCGAACGTCCGAGAAGACCAACAATCTGGGAAGGATGAGTTCAGTTTCAATGAGCTTGTCCTACTGGACGAGTGCACTGGTCATGCTTGACAATTATTAGGAAGGACAAATTATATTTTTGGAAGGACTAGTTGATTTTTTAGCTAGTTGTCCGACTGGACAAGTGGAAATTTAGTCCAATTTCGAGCCCTGATTTTACGTTAATAATTTTGATTTGTGGGCGCGATAACTTTAAAAGTTTTCCATCTATCTTGCTCAAATTTGTAATATGAATGTTACTCATAACCAGCTCTCAGAAAAATTCAACAAGAGGACTGAAGTCCTATATCATCCCCCGCCATAAATTAGGTTAGACTTTTTGCGGTCACAAATATTTGAAAAGTTGATTTGTGGTGGCCATTTTAAATTTCAGTAAAATCACATGCACTTTTCCAGATGGTGGGTAATGTGATTGTGCAATGTGAATTATTACTGATTTCAATTTTTAGCCCGCCTTTTAATTTTAATTAAAAAAGGTGGGCTATTGCAATTGAAGTTCGGCGTCGTCGGCGTCGGCGTTAACATTTACTTGTGGGCGAGATAACTTGAAAAGTTTTTCATGTTTGCTTCCCAAATTTGTTTTGCATGTTACTAATGACCACTTCTCGGACAAGTTCAATAATGGCTGAAAAAAAATTCAAAATGGCCGACTTATTGAGATTTTTCACCTTTTACGTCAATAATTTGACCTTGTGGGCGCGATACCTTGAAAAGTTTTTCACGTATCCTTTTCAAATTTGTTATGCATGTTACTAATGACCAGTTCTCGGACAAGTTCAATAATGGCCGAAAAAAAAAAAAAATGGCCGATTTATTGCGATTTTTCACATTTGACGTAAATAATTTGACCTTGTGGGCGCGATAACTTGAAAAGTTTTTCACATATCCTTTTCAAATTTGTTATGCATGTTACTAATGACCAGTTCTCGGACAAGTTCAATAATGGCCGAAAAAAAAAAAATGGCCGATTTATTGCGATTTTTCACATTTTACGTCAATAATTTGACCTTGTGGGCGCGATAAGTTGAAAAGTTTTTCACATATCCTCTTCAAATTGGTTAAGCATGTTACTAATAAGTAGTTCTCGGACAAGTACAATAATGGCTGAAAAAAAATCAAAATCGCCGATTTATTGTTATTTTCGGCATTTTACATCAATAATTTGACCTTGTGGCCGCAATAATGACTTCAAGTTCAATAATGGCGGCGGGCTATTGTCGAGTGTGCTCTTGTTCAGTTTTTGCGCCCACAAGAAAATATGAAGTTTATCCATGGCGGCCATTTTGAATTTGAGTAAAACCTTGAAAAAGTCACCTGCACATCTCCATATCATGGGGAATGTGATAGTAAAATTTAAATACATTCTGACTTTAAGTTTTTGCACCCACAAAAAATTTTAGAGTTGCCCTCTGGCGGTCATTTTGAATTTTTGTAGCATCTTTAAAAAATCACTTGCACATATTCCTATGTTGCTACGAATGTCATGTTAAAATTTCAAAAAGATTTGAGTTTTTGCGCCCACAAGAAAACGTGACGCCGGACACCAGACGCCGGACAGAATCCTGGCGCGACTAAAATCCCCTTTCCCCTACGGGCGGTTGATAAAAATGCCTGAAAACAATTAAAACTAGCCTATTTATTGTGATCTTTCACATTTTTTGTCGATAATTTTATCTTGTTGGCTCGATTTAACTTCAAAAATTTTCTTGCATCCTGCCCAAATTTGTACTGCATGATGCTAATAACTAGTTCTTGGACAATTGCAATAATGGCGGCGGGCTATTTTCAAGTGTGCTCTTGTTTCATATGATTTTCACTTTTAAACGATGATTAGAGGCTGAGGCCTATCTCCGTCACCGACGGGCCTTGTTAATTAATTATTTTGTATATTTCAGCAAACCAAGCCACGTTAAGTTTATAAACATTTTTCAGTCTCATGTATTTTTTTTCTGTGTTGCAGATATCATACCATACTTTGGAATATATTACACTGCACTGTTCAAAATTGAGAAATGCTGCTTCGATGAAATTGATATTTATACATGTGCACGCATAGAACTGCTGGTCTTGCTGTATTCAGTTGGAAATCTCCATTCTTAGGCATAGGCCCCCCTATACATAGTTTTACAAGTGAGCTTTGTATTTATTTAAATTCTATGTACACATAATAAAAACTCCCAAAAAGTTATGTATTTTTTTGTTATTTATCATCAAAGAGTGCTTCATCCATGCTCCTATAATGTACAAATGTAAAAAAATATTCAAAAAGTTGAGTGTGTATAGTTTCTGGGAGGTTTATTTGCCTTGACAAATTCCAACTAAATTCCATTTTAAATGGCAGACTTCAGGTCATTTTTAAAAATGATTTTCACTTTTAAATGATGATTATAGGGACGCACCAATAGATATCTGTGGGAAACAAATACATTTAAAAATGCTCTTCAAAATACTTTTCCCTGTGAAGATCACATGCAGATTTGTAAATTTGCTGATTCAAAATGCTAGGCAGGATCGAAAATTCATTTGTTTAGACCTAAACTATGGTAGGCCTACCTGTGCTTCAGAAATCAGACTATATAGACTGCTAACTATTAAACAGGGTGTTATAGGCCTGTAGCACTGCAGTGGATTCAGAATTTGAAAAAGGAAGGGCATATCTATTAATTAAGGACCTAACAGTATTTTATAACTTAGGCCCCCAAACCCTACTGCCCCTTTCTTTAGATTGGGGATCCGCCCCTACTGGTCTAAGAGATAGGAGGTAATAATTGGTTGTGAAAATTTAATAAATTTATAGTTAAGAATTGACAAAGTTTTTCAATTAACACTACAGTGTTGGAGGGTTTTGTAGGCTTGCCCCTAAGTTTTTTGTAAATCTGGGTCAAATAAGCCTATAAGCTTGGGGACTGTGGTTAAAATGACCGCCTCCGCCCCTTAATCCTCACATGACTATTGAAATTCATTTGACCACCTTATACTAGTCCTGCACATGTCAATCCTAGTCAGACTTTGAGAGGCCTAGTAGGCCTACCACCACTATAGTAGTAGGCCTAGACTAAGATTATACCTCTACTAGTCTATAGTTATTATGATTCCCTTCAATCATCTTCATTCTAATTGGGCTGAGAGAATACCACTTTCCGATCACCAGACCGACCCTACTTTAAGCCCTGACCCCAGGGGCTTGTGAGCTTTTGGTCATAGGGGGGGTGGGGGGTCAAAAGGTGAAATATATGAAAGTAGGGGGTTCTGGCCCGGAATTTTTCTTTTAATCTGCAGCTCAAAGGGGGTGGGGGGGGGGGTGTCAGGACAGAACCCCTCTGATACTCCCCCCCCCCCCTGTGCACCCCCCTGAACCCTACATCTTTGATTGCAATTTCTATTCTAAAGATTATTTTTTTTAAGAAAATGCGTCCAGAATTCGTTGATCAGCATATATTTTGAGGGCAATTGGGCACTTTTTTTAAAAGCGATAAGCTTATAACTGTAGCAAAATAAAAAAAATCACTACCTAGGCTTTAGCCTCTTAGTCTAGAGACTAGGCCTACTCAAAGTCATATATTAAACCAGGATCGCATGATTTCCGCATGATTTCCGCAGATTTCCCCGTCAATTCTGAACAGATTTCCTTGTAATTTAGGCTAGCAAAGGCCATTTTCTAGTCAAATCCCAGCAGCAGTAAAACTTTCTCAAAATTATATTGAATATTTCAAAAGTTCCACTATTTGACATAGGCCTACCCGATACATGTAATAAAATTCTAGGATTTGTTCAATGGAGGGACGTCATAATTTCAATTTAGGCATAGTCTACTACATGTCAAATAGTCTAACTTTTGAAATACGTCATAATTTAGGGCATATTGTAGGCTACGAAATTTTTTGACGCTGTTGGGATTTTTTTTGATAATTTGTTTTGCAAAATTTCATTAAAATCTGTTGAGAATTGTCACAATAGGCTTAGTCTATGTGCCGGAAAGTGACGTAAAGCAATGATTTACTAGGGTCTACTATAGTAGTAATCTGAACTGTTACGCCTAGACTTGTCTAGTTTTTGCAGATGCCACTGTCAATAACCTAGGCCTACGGTCATGACGGTACTGAGTCTGATTCACAGTGCAAAATCTAAGCTTGACTAGTCTCTAGAGATGCAAATCTCTTTAGAGTCTAGACTACTGACTGTTGACGTTGTTGGGAGAAGCCATGATTTTAAGATAGGCCTACAGGCTACAATGTAGGCCTACAAAGTCTAAGATTCATTGAATTACAAATATAGAATTATAGGCACATTCATCATATGAATTCACATAGCCCTAGGCTAGACGGGGCACCTGTCTGGCACTGCGGGGGCGGGACCGGTTGACAATGTTGACTAGCCCTAGGCCTACAAAGGCTACATACTAGGCTAACGTTAGCTCAACTAGCCTAGTCTAGACTAGACTGAAGCAACGCCAAGACTTGTGTCCGTTGTGAATAAAAGTGACTAATCATGTGTGGTCTTGTGAAGCTAGTCCCTCGATTCGAGGCTTGACAGGTAGGTGTTTGACTCTTTGAGAATTGAGGTGTCATATTGACATGATGTGTGATTGTCACTCACTGACAGTGTCACACTCACAGTGTCACTGTCAGCTGGTCAGTATCACAATGTTAGGACAAGCCGAGTAAACAACGAGCGTAGTGATGTCATTGTCAGGACTGGCACTGAATCTTGTAACGTTGGAATGCAGAGCCAGACTCCCCAGACGAGTAGCCTGTGAGGCTGTGAGTAGGCCACTACATAATGATACTTTCAAGTGGTACATCATTGATTATGTCTAATTTTACTAATGTAATATAGGCCTAATTCGTAATGTTTATTTAACTTGTTAATGTTCGTTAAATAATTAAATGGCGTGAATTAGCTTCGTTAGATCATATTTTGTTCAGTATTGCATGCAAGTACTCTGCCATGTGTCTGCCATTTGCCATGTCTTGAGAAACCGGAAGTGGCAACTCTCATCACTTCAAAATGGCAGCGCTATTGCACGCCGCCTCCCATTGGCTGTCCATTCTAGTAATGTATGTTCTATGATCGGAACCCCCCCCCCCCCCACACACACACACACACACAGGAAGGGACGGACAATCTAGCAAACATGATACCTTCAACCGATATATTTTTAAAGCTGAGTGAAGGTATAGTTTGTATTCCATCATAATGGTCAAGAAA
>OZ024909.1:83990543-84033043 GCA_964017125.1 Flabesymbios commensalis
TTCACAATAAAACATGAGAATCCAGATCACACCACCTGCTGGTCTTATATGACTTGTCTAGCCATATTTTTCCCCGCCAGATACCCTCAATATGCACATCTCCCGCCTTGTCCTAGTCAGCATGCAGATCCAATGCTGGTTTAATGTTGGGTCAGCGTCGCAGACGTTGTGCCAACATCAGCCCAGCCTTGGGTGAACAGATCGCGTTTACTTGTTATACAACTACCCTTAAAACATCAGACTACAGGCTGGTTTAATGTTGGGCCAACATTGGATGACCGTCTCGTGTTTGCTTGGATTCCCCCATTACACCGATCTGTCTTACATCACTCGCCGAACTCTCCTTTACCATTATTGCTCTGTGACCTTAGAGTGGTTTGGCTTCAGCAATCATGGAGGAAACATAGCATCACTGGAGATGAATTGTGTTCTATAAGAAACACCAAATCTTTTGGAATTAGAAATTAGAAAATATAAAATGACATTTGTAATGCACCGTCTTTTCTCATTAGATTCATGGGCGCAGAAAAGTACATGAGGCATCAGGGATGATTCTCTAAATAAATGGGTCTTCAAACTATTCTTAAACTTATCTGAGTCTGTTATAATCCTTAGTTCTGCAGGCAGTGCATTCCACAGTTGTGGCCCAGGAGCAGCAAAGGCCAGTCGCCAAAGGTCTTAATTCTTGTACGTGGCTGTATGAATGTGATCTGTCGTGAAGAGCGCAGTGTGCACTTTACATCACGCTGCTCCAGTAGCTCACACAGATATTCGGGAGCTTTGCCATGAGCTGCAAGGAACGTCAGCCACAGTACTTTATAGCAAACTCTCTGTTTCACTGGTAACCAATGGAATTTGTGTTATTTATTCTTAGACAAGAAATACAATGTTCATCATGATAAATCATTCTATTCTTAATCACAGTATTTATTCTCAAGAACACTCACAAACCCAATCACTCATTAACTTTTCCAAAAGTATGTCCAGAGTTGTTTTTGAAATATTTTTGTGCGCCCTCTCTGATCAAACACAAAAAAACATACAGTCCTAAGAGTGGGTCATAGTCCCGACTTCAGTCTTTGTCTTGTCGCGATGGTGTCACAATATGCAAAAATACCAATAAGTCAACTGACTCAGAATTGAAAGAATGAATAAATGCAACCACGCGTAAGCTAAACTGTACCGAGGATCCTCTCATGAGTCGGTTGTACCCGGCTGTAGTAATCTGCTTCTTCGCAACTGGTCAATATCTAACATGCTAGTCCAACATTGAACCAGTTTCTTGGAAATCTCCCTGTTTTTTCTTCCACTCTTGTCTGTGTATCAGCCTGGAATGCGGTGAATCCTCGACGGATCTGAGCTCATGGTGAAAGCGAAATGACACACTGTTATTACCGGGAAAGAGTTTTATTTTCATTTCATGTGAAATGCTGCGGAAAATCCCAGTTCACATGGCATGTCGTGGAATATACTCTGGGGTCACAAGAGTTATCCCTCTATTCATAGTTCAACGAACGTACCTTATTTATCTCAAATCTACATTAGAATCATAATATTTTACTGCAAACGATCTACATTGGGTTCTAAGCTCTTTATTTCACTAACTCGCGGCATGATCCGCTATCCAGCTGACTGATAACCTGATTCCCTGAGAGGGAGCGTGATCCTGACGCGTTTATATCACAGCAGCACGCAGCATTCCGGGATCTGTACTTAACACTTCAGACGTCAGTAGCGGATCCAGAGGGAGGGGGGGGGGGGGGAGTTCGAGGCGGTCCCCCTTTCACAAAAGAAATTTCTAACTAGAATAAAAAGCAAAAGCATAAGAATAAACCCACGTTTGACATTTCATAGTTTAGAGAACGAAATTTCGCCGGACAAGATTTAAAATTCCTGATCAGCCTGAAATAGGATTGAGAGTTCGAACAGTGTCACTTATCCTCATGTAAATGTTGTGAAGTGTAGAAGGAAATGGTGAGATGCCTAAATACTTTGATTAAACAACTATAATTAATAGAAACAATGAACCATCTTGGTTTTCAATTTTTGTAACTCATTCCCGGGTTATCCTATTTAAATTTTCGCTACCGCGACCCACAAGTTCACATTAATTCAAAATAAACCTATATTGTGAATTCACAGAAACTGATTATTTTACCCACTATGTTAATTTCTTGAAAATTTCACCCAATCAGAGGTGTGTCTCGCTACCGCGATCCACAACAGCAAGTGGTTGAAAATGGGTGGCTCACATTTGTTTAATTTGAGGCAAAAAAATGAAAATCCTGATGTTTAAACACACATTTCATTCCCAAAAACAGTTATATGATTGGCTAAAAAAAACGAAATACAAAAACGACTATTCCACCGTACAAAGCCAATAGGCAGTATATGTTCACTTTACAAGTAAGCAGATGTCGCCCTTTGCTTTTGTACACCATTATTGTCGTGTTTAGGGCTTTAAGGTTTAATGAATTTGAAAACCGGACATTGCGTTAATGGCAGTACGCTCTATCACCCCTTCTCTCTGCACTTTCAAAATTTAAATATACCCAGAAGTATTCTGCTTGAGAATCACTGCAAGACGTGGTGTATAGAGATTATTTTTTAAACAGAAACTCTACTACGCATTTTTAGCTAAATTATTGACCCGTTTTTAATACATATACTGTGATATTTCTTATCTGTGATAATATTGTCGTATGTAATATAAATATATTCCTCACATGGAATTATTGAATGAATAATAATAATAATAATAATAATAATAATAATAATAATAATAATAATAATAATAATAATAATAATAATAATAATAATAATAATAATAATAATAATAATAATAATAATAATAATAATAATAATAATAATAATAATAATAATAATAATAATAATAATAATAATAATAATAATAATAATAATAATAATAATAATAATAATAATAATAAAATGATACAGTAAATGCGATTGTTATGGCTACGAAAAAAGCTGTACTCAAAGTATTTCTCTTCACGAACTCATTAATAAAAATTGCAATTTCAAATGTGAATCAAATTCCACAAATATATATATATATATTTAAATTCAAATGGAAATTTATATCGCTGTGTTGAGATATGATTTTCTGTGGATGATTTATATTTTCGATGTTCATAGAATATAAAAAATTATATGCCTACCACTCGATCAGCTGGTGTGGACGGAAGGCATGCTTAAGATGAAATAACGCCGCTTAAACATCCATGAAATATACGTCAATGTCAACATTTTATCATCTGTGTACCTCAGATTTATTATATAGATGATATTAAATATCATGAATTAAGCTGTTATATCGTCAGATAAATGTACTGGGTAATATAGACATAAGATCGACTTTAGACGTCAGAATCTGACGTCTGTTGACGTTAGATTCTGAAGTCGAATGTCGGTCCCCGCACATAAAGAATTAAAATAATAAAATGGCCGTAGACCCATAGGTATTCAAGCAAATGAAGCGGAAAGAGCTAACTAAGACATTTATGATTGAAAAATTGAAAAAGTTAAAAAATATGTAAGCGCTTTAAAAGCTAAGATATACTTGAACATCCTCAAAAACTATTATGACGCCACTGTGACATGCGTTTTTTTCCACATCCAGTTACGTGACATAAATGTCTTATTTGTAAGCAGTGACAGACAATCTTCCCAATGACTGGTACACGTGTAATCATCTGTGGAATTCATTCACCCATAAAATCAAACAGATTTCCAATAAAGTCACCTCTTTTTTCTAATTTTTATATCCTTCTCTGGAGTCTGGAGACTTTGGGAATTTAACCCTTTCAAGCCTGAATTAACCATTGTCATCTTCATCCACTACAAGCCGCAAATTGCTGTCGCAATTTCCGGCTTGTAGTGGATGAAGATGACTTGAAGTGGGTGGGAAATTGAAGAAAATTGCCATGTATTGGTAAACTAGTTTCATGGAAATTTTCATTCTAAAACCCCTAGTTGTATAAAAATTAAATCTGTTTTCAGGGATGTAAAATGATGCTTTAATGCATCGTGAGGGCCTAAAGGGTTAAATCAGGGCAGGTCCCACTGAATAAACCAGCTAACCCTTATAACTTCGGAGATTAAAGCTTTTTTTCCAACTTGAAATCATCATAAATGTCTTAGTCAGCTATTTCCGTCGTATTTGAATACCTATGTTATTGGTCTACGATCAATATTTTTAAATATTTTAATTCGTTTAGTGCGGAAATCGTCTTTCGATGTCACAATCGGACGCCTTTATACGTCCGAATCTGACGTCAGATTGTGACATATGTAGACGGTCTCTGCGCTGAAAGGGTTAAATTAACACAACGATTCGGTTCTTTTGACTCTTCACCTTATAGGCCTATAAGCTGGTTATTCTCCCTGCTATGCAGTGTAAAGGTTTCAGCCGGTGTTTTGATGTGATATATCGGTCACATCTGCATCATCACTCTCTCATATCTGCATCATCACTCCCAGGTGTCTGCTCAGATTAGAGAGAAATGCTGTAAGATCTTACATAATAGATGAACCCTATATAAGTCCTTGAGTAATGTCTCGTCCCTCTCGCCTAAGTGTCATCCAGGGAGATATTATTGCTGTCAAGATTACTCTAGTTATCACTGGATGAAAGAAAACGCTGACAAATGGTAACGATAGAGGCACAAAAGCTGCTATCAAAATTGATTGAAGTAAACTACTGAAAACTACGCAATGTAAAACACACAAAATGCAGACGAAATGATACTTTTAGAAATTAAATACCTAAGCTAGGTCAGTCCCCAGTGGTGTAGGGTAGTGGAACATATTCTGAACAATGGTTTGAAATAAAAGCCCTATATGTTATGTATAATTATGTTTAATAATCCTGATTCTACATAACATTACCATTGTAATTTCAACTCCCACATGGCCTTACTATATCGTCCCCTTGAATATAAAAGGGGGTATCTGCCATTTAGCAAAATAGCAGATACACCCTTTTATATCCAAGGGAACGATATATGTCGCCATAAAACGTGACGTCACCAATTCAGCCTGCCATATGAGATATGTAGGGAAGAGGTCCTTACCAAACGTCGCAGCAAACACAACACATTGAGCATGTGCTGGTTCAATGTTGGGACAGCGTCGCAGACGTTGGGCCAACATTAAACCAGCACAATTAGTATTGTGTTGTGTTTGCTGGGAACTGTCGTTAAGACGGAGGGACGTATTCCCAGCCTGGTCATTTCGGTCCATCAGGACGTCGTACATCTCATCTCAACCACACATAACCTCACACGGGTGACCTTGGCCGCATATAATGTCACACAGGCGATCTCGGCCTCAAATAGGGCCTAATGTCACATAGATCACATACCTGACATGTCACATAGTGCTGCTTTAATACTTACAGGGCTGGGATTGATTTTATACATCATAATCTGAAGTTTGAAGAGCTCAGATTATAACGTCTAAAGTGGATCCCCGCGCTGAAAGTAATAACAAAATTATTATCAGATAATGGTCGTAGATCCATAACATAAGTATTCAAACGAAGCGGAAAGAGCTGATTAAGATATTTATGTTAATTTCGAATTGAAAATAAACTTTAGTTAGCACGGTTTATAAACAGATATTTCAGTGATTTAACGTTTTAAGCCCTCACGATGCATTAAAGCATCATTTTACAACCCTTAAAACAGACCTAATTTTCCTACAACTAAGGGTTTTATATCGAAAATTTCCATGAAACTGGTTTACCATTCATGCATTTTTTATTTTAGAAACCACATCAAATTATCTTCATCAACTAGCAATTCTCGACTTGTAGTGGATGAAGATGACAATAGTAATTTCAGACTAGAAAGGGTTGAAGGTTAAGGTGTTACAGGCATATTCATATTATACTTAAATTGATGATGATGATGATGATGATGATGATGATGATGATGATGCTGATGATGATGATGATGATGATGATGATGATGATGATGATGATGATGATGATGATGATGATGATGATGATGATGATGATGATGATGATGATGATGATGATGATGATGATGATGATGATGATGATGATGATGATGATGATGATGATGATGATGATGATGATGATGATGATGATGATGATGATGATGATGATGATGATGATGATGATGATGATGGTGATGATGATGATGATGATGATGATGATGATGATGATGATGATGATGATGATGATGATGATGATGATGATGATGATGACAACAGTTTTTGTGTTTTACCTTTTCTTCCATTTTCAGCGGTTGTTCCCAGTAATAACTAAAGCAATCTTGATCCAATGATAACTAGACCAATCTGGACAGCAATAACACCTCCCTGGATGACACCTGGGAAAGAGGGACCGGCTACTACTGGGACTGGATGACACCTGGGAGTGATGATGTAGATACGAGGAAGTGATGATGCAGATGTGACCGATATATCACATCAAAACACCGACTCCAAGTATAAACACCTGTATCAAGGAGCATAACCAGATTCTCCTGCTGTACAGATGCAAACAGCACAGACTGTTTAACCCTTACGACGCTGAAATATCTATGGGTTTTTTAATATATATATATATTTTTTTTAAATCATCATAAATGTCTTAGTTAGATCTTTCCGCTTAATTTTTATTTCTAAGATTATTACAATAGCTGTTTGATAATTGTATATGTTTAACACGCGGGGATCGACTTTAGACATCAGATTCAAACCTCTATCTGTATCTGTATCCGTATATTACGTGGCAGTACGCACTATTGTGCTATCGCGCCACGGGAGTAGCGTTGCAAGGCCTGTTATCATTCATATCCTGATATATGTGCCAAGTACTCCATGTTCTGGATTTTTTGGGGGACTCGCCGGATGGAAACTGCGCCTACGTGCATTGAGGTTCTTTTACGTCCAACTCAAAGTCAGTCAGACGAGCCATCTGATTTACGTGGTTCTCTGAGCCCCACGAGTGTATACAGCAACTGGCAGTCCCAGGCGGTCACCCATTCAATTATTAACCGGGCGCGACGTTGCTTAACTTCAGTGATCGAGCACAAACTGTTGAGCGAAGGCCGTATTTCGTATACCTATGGACGTCAGAATCATGTCATATTAACAAAACGTGGGTACCACCCCAGAATTTGGAACCTGACAGTCTATAACCCACTCTCCCATTAGTCCAATCCTTGTCGTCTTGAAGGGGGGGGGGGCAGTTAAGGTTCTCTTGATGGGAAGATAGTGATGGTGTGACTGTGTCATCAGTTAGGTCCAGTCCACGTTATCTGTTTTATGTTTTCATTTCTCATGTCACCATGTTACACCAATCTTTAATTAAAATCTAATCTTCAGGAGAAGTAACACTAAATGACACAGAAGAAAGGGGGGGAACGATAAAGCATCTAGCTGTCTTCCATCACTCTGATTTGCAGCAGCGCACGGATAACGCGAAACAGCATTACCTGCATTAATACTCATAAAATATGTCTTTGTGCGTTATGTTGTGTAATATTTATTAATTTTTCTTTCTCACAAAATAACTCAAATTTATAATCTTAATAATCATGTATTTTACACATTATTTTGACTGCGCACATCACAAACCCCTTATATATTTAAGATGAAGTATTTTGCTACAATTTAGAAACATATCTGTTTTCCATTGGTTATTTTATGGTATTGTCATCGGACAAGATTAATAGTGGTTGGGAGCTCGTATTTGACATTAACATATTGTACCTTCTCAAATGTTATCCTCTTTGCGGCGGTCATTCTCGCGCTTGCTCTTGTTGTGAATTTTGTGAGCATGTTTAACATGATTTGTTAATTATTTAAAGAAACAGTGGGATTGGTTTGTTTAAACTTTACAACACTGCAATATTTCTGTATAAACCTCGATATCAGTCACGGATGCTTCCCACTATAATAAATCTTTACGAGTGAGCGGGGAAGAAACACTTTTGTTTTTGAAAATTGATGGCCAGAGTGGGGCTTGAACACGCGATCTCCGACTTTCCAAGCATGTAGCTTTAACCACTGCACCAAGGCCCCCGTCCACATATGATCTGATTGACTGAGATGTAGCATGGGTTCTGCATTAATTATCATGCAATGGTCCCGTTTGGTCCCTATAATAATAGAACTCAATTGTGTTCAATACAACAGGAAACTGTCCAAGTACGAAACTCTCCAAAATAACCAACCCACATTACCATTTAACAGTTTAATCACATGTTGCTATCAGCTAGGCACAACGCCTCACTTCGTTATCACGGTCAAAGCTCTATCGGGAGTAGCCCTAGTATCACATGTTGCTATCAGCCAGGCACAGCGCCTCACTTCGTTATCACGGTCAAAGCTCTATCGGGAGTAGCCCTAGTATCACATGTTGCTATCAGCTAGGTACAGCGCCTCACTTCGTTATCATGGTCATAGCTCTATCGGGGGTAGCCCTAGTATCACATGTTGCTATCAGCCAGGCACAACGCCTCACTTCGTTATCATGGTCATAGCTCTATCTGGAGTAGCCCTAGTATCACATGTTGCTATCAGCTAGGTACAGCGCCTCACTTCGTTATCATGGTCATAGCTCTATCGGGAGTAGCCCTAGTATCACATGTTGCTATCAGCTAGGTACAGCGCCTCACTTCGTTATCATGGTCATAGCTCTATCAGGAGTAGCCCTAGTATCACATGTTGCTATCAGCTGGGCAAAGCGCCTCACTTCGTTATCATGGTCATAGCTCTATCGGGAGTAGCCCTAGTATCACATGTTGCTATCAGGCACAGCGCCTCACTTCGTTATCATTGTCATATTACTATCGGGAGTAGCCCTAGTATCACATGTTGCTATCAGCTAGGTACAGCGCCTCACTTCGTCATCATGGTCATAGATCTATCAGGAGTAGCCCTAGTATCACATGTTGCTATCAGCTAGGCACAACGCCTCACTTCGTTATCATGGTCATAGCTCTATCGGGAGTAGCCCTAGTATCACATGTTGCTATCAGCTAGGCACAATGCCTCACTTCGTTATCATGGTCATAGCTCTATCGGGAGTAGCCCTAGTATCACATGTTGCTATCAGCTAGGCACAACGCCTCACTTCGTTATCATGGTCATAGCTCTATCGGGAGTAGCCCTAGTATCACATGTTGCTATCAGCTAGGAACAACGCCTCACTTCGTTACCATGGTCATAGCTCTATCGGGAGTAGCCCTAGTATCACATGTTGCTATCAGCTAGGCACAACGCCTCACTTCGTTATCATGGTCATAGCTCTATCGGGAGTAGCCCTAGTATCACATGTTGCTATCAGCTAGGCACAACGCCTCACTTCGTTATCATGGTCATAGCTCTATCGGGAGTAGCCCTAGTATCACATGTTGCTATCAGCTAGGCACAACGCCTCACTTCGTTATCATGGTCATAGCTCTATCGGGAGTAGCCCTAGTATCACATGTTGCTATCAGCTAGGCACAACGCCTCACTTCGTTACCATGGTCATAGCTCTATCGGGAGTAGCCCTAGTATCACATGTTGCTATCAGCTAGGCACAACGCCTCACTTCGTTATCATGGTCATAGCTCTATCGGGAGTAGCCCTAGTATCACATGTTGCTATCAGCTAGGCACAACGCCTCACTTCGTTATCATGGTCATAGCTCTATCGGGAGTAGCCCTAGTATCACATGTTGCTATCAGCTAGGTACAGCGCCTCACTTCGTTACCATGGTCATAGCTCTATCGGGAGTAGCCCTAGTATCACATGTTGCTATCAGCTAGGTACAGCGCCTCACTTCGTTACCATGGTCATAGCTCTATCTGGAGTAGCCCTAGTATCACATGTTGCTATCAGCTAGGAACAACGCATCACTTCGTTATCATTGTCATATTACTATCGGGAGTAGCCCTAGTATCACATGTTGCTATCAGCTAGGTACAGCGCCTCACTTCATCATCATGGTCATAGCTCTATCGGGAGTAGCCCTAGTATCACATGTTGCTATCAGGCACAACGCCTCACTTCGTTACCATGGTCATAGCTCTATCGGGAGTAGCCCTAGTATCACATGTTGCTATCAGCTAGGTACAGCGCCTCACTTCATCATCATGGTCATAGCTCTATCGGGAGTAGCCCTAGTATCACATGTTGCTATCAGGCACAACGCCTCACTTCGTTATCATGGTCATAGCTCTATCGGGAGTAGCCCTAGTATCACATGCTGCTATCAGCTAGGCACAACGCCTCACTTCGTTATCATGGTCATAGCTCTATCGGGAGTAGCCCTAGTATCACATGTTGCTATCAGCTAGGCTCAGCGCCTCACTTCGTTATCATTGTCATATTACTATCGGGAGTAGCCCTAGTATCACATGTTGCTATCAGGCACAACGCCTCACTTCGTTATCATGGTTAAAGCTCTATCGGGAGTAGCCCTAGTATCACATGTTGCTATCAGCTAGGAACAACGCCTCACTTCGTTATCATGGTCATAGCTCTATCGGGAGTAGCCCTAGTATCACATGTTGCTATCAGGCACAGCGCCTCACTTCGTTATCATGGTCATAGCTCTATCGGGAGTAGCCCTAGTATCACATGTTGCTATCAGCTAGGCACAACGCCTCACTTCGTTATCATGGTCATAGCTCTATCTGGAGTAGCCCTAGTATCACATGTTGCTATCAGCTAGGTACAGCGCCTCACTTCATCATCATGGTCATAACTCTATCGCGAATAGCCCTAGTATCACATGTTGCTATCAGCTAGGCACAACGCCTCACTTCGTTATCATGGTCATAGCTCTATCGGGGGTAGCCCTAGTATCACATGCTGCTATCAGGCACAACGCCTCACTTCGTTACCATGATCATAGCTCTATCGGGAGTAGCCCTAGTATCACATGTTGCTATCAGCTAGGAACAACGCCTCACTTCGTTATCATGGTCATAGCTCTATCGGGAGTAGCCCTAGTATCACATGCTGCTATCAGGCACAGCGCCTCACTTCGTTATCATGGTCATAGCTCTATCGGGAGTAGCCCTAGTATCACATGTTGCTATCAGCTAGGTACAGCGCCTCACTTCATCATCATGGTCATAGCTCTATCGCGAATAGCCCTAGTATCACATGTTGCTATCAGCTAGGCACAACGCCTCACTTCGTTATCATGGTCATAGCTCTATCGGGGGTAGCCCTAGTATCACATGCTGCTATCAGGCACAGCGCCTCACTTCGTTATCATGGTCATAGCTCTATCGGGAGTAGCCCTAGTATCACATGTTGCTATCAGGCACAACGCCTCACTTCGTTATCATGGTCATAGCTCTATCGGGAGTAGCCCTAGTATCACATGTTGCTATCAGCTAGGTACAGCGCCTCACTTCGTTATCATGGTCATAGCTCTATCAGGAGTAGCCCTAGTATCACATGTTGCTATCAGCTGGGCAAAGCGCCTCACTTCGTTATCATGGTCATAGCTCTATCGGGAGTAGCCCTAGTATCACATGTTGCTATCAGGCACAGCGCCTCACTTCGTTATCATTGTCATATTACTATCGGGAGTAGCCCTAGTATCACATGTTGCTATCAGCTAGGTACAGCGCCTCACTTCGTCATCATGGTCATAGATCTATCAGGAGTAGCCCTAGTATCACATGTTGCTATCAGCTAGGCACAACGCCTCACTTCGTTATCATGGTCATAGCTCTATCGGGAGTAGCCCTAGTATCACATGTTGCTATCAGCTAGGCACAATGCCTCACTTCGTTATCATGGTCATAGCTCTATCGGGAGTAGCCCTAGTATCACATGTTGCTATCAGCTAGGCACAACGCCTCACTTCGTTATCATGGTCATAGCTCTATCGGGAGTAGCCCTAGTATCACATGTTGCTATCAGCTAGGAACAACGCCTCACTTCGTTACCATGGTCATAGCTCTATCGGGAGTAGCCCTAGTATCACATGTTGCTATCAGCTAGGCACAACGCCTCACTTCGTTATCATGGTCATAGCTCTATCGGGAGTAGCCCTAGTATCACATGTTGCTATCAGCTAGGCACAACGCCTCACTTCGTTATCATGGTCATAGCTCTATCGGGAGTAGCCCTAGTATCACATGTTGCTATCAGCTAGGCACAACGCCTCACTTCGTTATCATGGTCATAGCTCTATCGGGAGTAGCCCTAGTATCACATGTTGCTATCAGCTAGGCACAACGCCTCACTTCGTTACCATGGTCATAGCTCTATCGGGAGTAGCCCTAGTATCACATGTTGCTATCAGCTAGGCACAACGCCTCACTTCGTTATCATGGTCATAGCTCTATCGGGAGTAGCCCTAGTATCACATGTTGCTATCAGCTAGGCACAACGCCTCACTTCGTTATCATGGTCATAGCTCTATCGGGAGTAGCCCTAGTATCACATGTTGCTATCAGCTAGGTACAGCGCCTCACTTCGTTACCATGGTCATAGCTCTATCGGGAGTAGCCCTAGTATCACATGTTGCTATCAGCTAGGTACAGCGCCTCACTTCGTTACCATGGTCATAGCTCTATCTGGAGTAGCCCTAGTATCACATGTTGCTATCAGCTAGGAACAACGCCTCACTTCGTTATCATTGTCATATTACTATCGGGAGTAGCCCTAGTATCACATGTTGCTATCAGCTAGGTACAGCGCCTCACTTCATCATCATGGTCATAGCTCTATCGGGAGTAGCCCTAGTATCACATGTTGCTATCAGGCACAACGCCTCACTTCGTTACCATGGTCATAGCTCTATCGGGAGTAGCCCTAGTATCACATGTTGCTATCAGCTAGGTACAGCGCCTCACTTCATCATCATGGTCATAGCTCTATCGGGAGTAGCCCTAGTATCACATGTTGCTATCAGGCACAACGCCTCACTTCGTTATCATGGTCATAGCTCTATCGGGAGTAGCCCTAGTATCACATGCTGCTATCAGCTAGGCACAACGCCTCACTTCGTTATCATGGTCATAGCTCTATCGGGAGTAGCCCTAGTATCACATGTTGCTATCAGCTAGGCTCAGCGCCTCACTTCGTTATCATTGTCATATTACTATCGGGAGTAGCCCTAGTATCACATGTTGCTATCAGGCACAACGCCTCACTTCGTTATCATGGTTAAAGCTCTATCGGGAGTAGCCCTAGTATCACATGTTGCTATCAGCTAGGAACAACGCCTCACTTCGTTATCATGGTCATAGCTCTATCGGGAGTAGCCCTAGTATCACATGTTGCTATCAGGCACAGCGCCTCACTTCGTTATCATGGTCATAGCTCTATCGGGAGTAGCCCTAGTATCACATGTTGCTATCAGCTAGGCACAACGCCTCACTTCGTTATCATGGTCATAGCTCTATCTGGAGTAGCCCTAGTATCACATGTTGCTATCAGCTAGGTACAGCGCCTCACTTCATCATCATGGTCATAGCTCTATCGCGAATAGCCCTAGTATCACATGTTGCTATCAGCTAGGCACAACGCCTCACTTCGTTATCATGGTCATAGCTCTATCGGGGGTAGCCCTAGTATCACATGCTGCTATCAGGCACAACGCCTCACTTCGTTACCATGATCATAGCTCTATCGGGAGTAGCCCTAGTATCACATGTTGCTATCAGCTAGGAACAACGCCTCACTTCGTTATCATGGTCATAGCTCTATCGGGAGTAGCCCTAGTATCACATGCTGCTATCAGGCACAGCGCCTCACTTCGTTATCATGGTCATAGCTCTATCGGGAGTAGCCCTAGTATCACATGTTGCTATCAGCTAGGTACAGCGCCTCACTTCATCATCATGGTCATAGCTCTATCGCGAATAGCCCTAGTATCACATGTTGCTATCAGCTAGGCACAACGCCTCACTTCGTTATCATGGTCATAGCTCTATCGGGGGTAGCCCTAGTATCACATGCTGCTATCAGGCACAGCGCCTCACTTCGTTATCATGGTCATAGCTCTATCGGGAGTAGCCCTAGTATCACATGTTGCTATCAGGCACAACGCCTCACTTCGTTATCATGGTCATAGCTCTATCGGGAGTAGCCCTAGTATCACATGTTGCTATCAGGCACAGCGCCTCACTTCGTTATCATGGTCATAGCTCTATCGGGAGTAGCCCTAGTATCACATGTTGCTATCAGCTAGGTACAGTGCCTCACTTCGTTATCATGGTCATAGCTCTATCGGGAGTAGCCCTAGTATCACATGTTGCTATCAGCTAGGTACAGCGCCTCACTTCGTTATCATGGTCATAGCTCTATCAGGAGTAGCCCTAGTATCACATGTTGCTATCAGCTAGGTACAGCGCCTCACTTCGTTATCATGGTCATAGCTCTATCGGGAGTAGCCCTAGTATCACATGTTGCTATCAGCTAGGTACAGCGCCTCACTTCGTTATCATTGTCATATTACTATCGGGAGTAGCCCTAGTATCACATGTTGCTATCAGCTAGGTACAGCGCCTCACTTCGTTATCATGGTCATAGCTCTATCGGGAGTAGCCCTAGTATCACATGTTGCTATCAGCTGGGCAAAGCGCCTCACTTCGTTATCATGGTCATAGCTCTATCGGGAGTAGCCATAGTATAGAGAGGCTAAACAATTGTGTTTTTTTAGTGTGATCTACCATACAATATACACCATTTGTCAAATTAAAAAGGCCGTTTATAGTTTTTTCGGTTTTTAGGGGAGGACCGTCTTCTTACAAATGTGGGCACTAGTATAGAATTCTCTCTGGTCTGTATGAAATAAACTACAATCTCGAAAGAGCTTACCTAACTACTATTAACATTAAAAAGTGTAAGCTTATGTTCATACGCCAATGACGTCACTAATCTTAGTTTGACGTTAAATGCACTTTCATATTATCAAATATCCCGGGCGAGAGATAAAATTCAGTCAATAGATTCTAAATATTTCAGATCAATGGTATGTAGGCATATGTGATATGATGACGCTTGTACTTCTCTTGTAACCTGAGACAAGGTGAACCTGAGACAAGGTTATTTCATTCTATAAAATATTCAAGTGTAACATACTAATAAAAAACAAAAGAATACCAAAACACAATAATGATAAATATGTCGCAAATATTTTTTTTTAGTTAGCTTCTGTATCAAAATTCAAAATTATTGTCAAATCAACACTTTCTAAAGTATCCCCCCAAATCATTATTTACATTAACCTCTACCTTCTGATGACGATAGTCCGTTTTATCAACAGGTTAAATAACAGAGATTGGGAATAATTTGCAAATTCTTGGGGTCGAATTAAACAAATATCAATAATTATTTTGAAGTCGTGGGTCGCGGTAGCCAGACACAACTTCAAGTGGCAGGAAATTAAAATCATTTAATTTAGCGGGATAAGGGTTAAGACATTACATTAGCCCTTTAACCCTTGAAGGACCCACGATGCATTAAAGCATCATTTCACATCACTGAAAACAGACTTAATTTTCCTGCAACTAAGGAGTTTTAGAAGAAAAAAATCCTAGAAACTGTTGCCAATAGATGACAATTTTCTTAAATTTTTAACTCACTTCAAGCCCTCTTTATCCACTACAAGTCGAGAATTGCGACAGCAATTCTCAGCTTGTAGTGGATGAAAATGACAATGATAAATTCAGGCCTGAAAGGGTTAAGCTCCCTGAGCTCACTTATGGCAAATGTTAAATACAATAATTATATCAAAGGTATATAGTGCATCACAATAATGAGAAATCTAGTTATATGTATAACATTGACACATTGAGCGCACCAGTACATGACAGCACTTATGTTATGTATGATGCTTGGACTAGCTTTATACTGTTCATCATCACTTCCCGGCAACGTTTACTCCGCTTATAATTTTCAAACATCTAGAAAATAAATCGTGTCAAGTGTCATATTTATTTCAATGTGAGGTTGGATAAGTAAATAGCAACTGAACATCAAAATAATAATTTATTTACTTTACCCTTTGACTTCCAAGCCGAGGTGCATGCCAGGATCCAGATATACTGGTGTAGGAGTTCTATTTTTCGTCATCTGAAGCTGGAATTGCTCACGCAATTTCCAGCTTCAAATGACGAAAAATACATCAATGTAGTATATATTTGACGAAAATTTGTGTCATTTTATGGTTACGTTCATTGACGAATGACGACGGAAATTTCCGTCATGTATGGTAGTGAAAAGGTTAAATCATTATTTCATATAGTTATTTGATCGCCCTCGTCGCGAAACAGCCAACACATGTCGACCTAAATGGGCCGAATATATAGCAGGGTCTCAAGAGGATTAACCCTTCAAGCACTGAACTATTTTTGTTCAAACCATGGAGAACAAAGTTTTCGGCGATCAATTTAGATGTCAGAATATGACGTAAAATTCTGACGTCTAGTGTCGATCCCCGCGATGTAAAAGTTAATAGCATTATTCGATATGTTCCCGCTCTGGAAGTGTTCGGTGACATTGACCAGATTTGTGTGAGTTGTCCGTTGAATAATGTAGCTGTGATTACATCTAGGTCTTCAGGAAGCTGGAGCGGCCTCACATAAAGTACATTAGCCGCGTCTGTCAAGCAGAATACACAATGAAGACAGAATATCTATGAACTGGCATTTATTTTAATGTAGGCTACTACACATAGTCTGGATCCGTGATTGCTTAGATTATATATATTTTAACAAACGGCTTCAAAGTATGTGATTCTAAACTATTATTATTTTCCACGTGTTTATTTCAGAATATTAGCCATGGCTGTGGTTGACATAATGATGTTATTCCTAAAAATACGCTATATTTTTCAAACGGTTAGTTTCAAATGCATATGTTATATTTAATTCCAGCTGACTATAATGTATTCATTTCCACGTCAGATGAACAAATCATCACACAAATAATTCTTCGCTTTGAGGCATGATATATCTAATTATTGTTTTCTCTTTCTTTTTATCTGGTCGATTTAATTATACACACAGACAACAGAAAATAAAAATCCACGCAAATTAACTGAATAACAATGCGTTAATTACTTGCAACTTTATACTGGATTACTTTTTAATGTTGTTTTCCTCTTGTTTGTCAATTTAAGCACAATGACCTCATATGTTTTCTTCACATACAATGAAGGCAAAAATGATATATACACAACACTCTATAGTAAATACACTTGATGTGAAAGTGAAGTCGCTTTGTCCCCTTAACCCTTTCCGCGCGGGGGTCGACCTTAGACGTCCAAATCTAACGTCTAAATCTCGGATTATGACGTCTAATACAGATCACCGCATTGTAAAATATTTATAATGGCCGTATATCCATTACATAGGTATTGAAATGAAGCACGAATTGAAACACGTGATGGATGTTTGAGCGATCCCAGTCATTAAAATCAATTGATCGCGGCGCCATCGAGGTATCACGATATATTTAAAATATAATCAGTTATAACCATACATGTACAAATATGTAACTCTTTCTTTGTATTACTTGGTGTTTTCTTTGCAATTATGCCCTCAATATTTACAATGTCCGGGTCTATTTATTTATCTGCCAGTTATCCATTGACTAAACTTACTGGCTCGTTCCCATTCGTCGTGATAACAGCCCAAAGATCCAAAAGTCAAATTTCTGTGGCCATATACTATACAGTATTAAAAATACGCACACAGAAACGTTCACCACCCTTGTTTTTAAAATTTGTCGAGCTTAATAGCCACAACTGCTGAAATATCTTATGTTCCACAGGTATATTATTTAAACAGACCTGAGTTTATATTAAAGAACGAGAAGGTTAATCAATTATTGGGTCAACATTGGCTGTTTGACACGTATGCCAGCCTGGGATGCGTTATGCTGATTATACATGTTATAGACAAGAATAATTTGTCAGATCACTTTAAAAACGAAAAGTGGCTTTAATTTGCGATATAGAATATTATAATTTCGCTTAAGTCAATTAAACTAATTGAAAAAAAACATCAAGTTCAGGAGTCCAAAAAACGTCACATTCTAATTTTGCTCATCGTCGCGGAGTCGGTGTTCGGTGATTGGTTGACTAAGATTTAAAACATGAGGTCACATGCATCAAATGTGATGACTTTACAAATATTGCCCGGTTCAGCGTATAGTGTTTGAGACGACAGGGTGGAATTACACCCATAATTCTCAATCCCCTTATAAGGATGGGTCAGCAAAGACACGGCTGTTTGTGTTTGGTGGATTATTAATTAATCTTGGAGCCAATCAATGCCGAAGAGGAATTCCGTGACCTTGTATGGGGTGGTTTTGTCTTACTCAGTACTGCCTGAATAAGTGGAGGCTTAGAGTAGTTGATGGGTCTCATAGCACTTATATGACATGACATGGAATGACATGTCAATTCATGACAAAACATGACATAACATAGCATGACATGACATAATATGACAGGATATGACATGAAATGACATGGCATTGCATAACATTATATCACATGACATGACAGGATATGAAATGACATGGCATGGCATGGCATAACATAATATCACATGACATGACAGGACATGAAATGACATGGCATGGCATGGCATAACATAATATCACATGACATGACAGGATATGAAATGACATGGCATGGCATGGCATAACATGATAGCACATGACATGACAGGATATGACATGGTATGACATGAGATGATATGATAATATCACATGACAGGACAGGATATGACATGGTATGACATGAGATAATTTGACATGCAATCCCACCATCCTCCAAGATAAGAAATGTCCAGTGATCATGACCGGAAATGCTGATGACTACAACTGATTCTGTAAGGTCGGAAGTCAGTCAGTACAAAATAGCAGCAAAATTTAGAACAAGCAAAATAACAGAAGCAATAGAAGATTAGGGGTCAGCCACTACAGAATAAAAGATTATCGCACATGACCTTCCATGCTAGAGGTCAGCTAGTTCAGAATGGCCGGTGACAGCAGATTGTCTTTCTGTAACAGTTACATAGGCGGTAACTGATTGCATTACATGTAAACAGGCATTGTTGGTTAATTACCTTTGTAGAGGACATTTACTTACCATATCAGCAGGTGATTGGTCTGCTAAAAATGCAATAAAAAATTATTTTGAAGATGTAATTATAGTCATGTTCACATTGAATTCATCAACCAGGGTTAACTAATTCCATCAAAGTTCATGACATTTTGAACATACTATTGTCTAGCCATGTGGCGACTGCTCAGAAAATTTCGGGAAGTTTTCATTTGTATATAAAGTAGAAAACGGGAGACTTCCACTAAGACTTAATTGTTGCTGGCATGGAAGCCATCAAAAAAATATAAACAACAATCAAATAACATTGTTTTCATATACAGGGGGAGTGCTCTCAATAAACTTTTGATATCAGGTCATTTTTGCTGTGAATTATGGTATTTGGTATAATTTTTATAATTGCTAGCCTACATGTATTTTTGCCATTTCAAAGCCTATTATTCAAGATATATTAACATTGTGAGAAATATTCTTGCATTAATTACACAGTATATATTTAATGTTTTGTTTTTGCTGCACTTGAATTACACAGGAACATGGATGAATCCAGCACGCTCGTGTCGATCTAGTTATTTCTATCTTTTTTAATATGTGTGCACCCGGAATAAACTGGCGTGCTCAATTGGTATGTGTACTACGTCATCATTATGTGGGACGATAGGAGTCCCTACGTAAAACCAATAGATCACTGGTAAAATAGATGAGAGGGGGTAAGTTAGTGAGTGGATTGTTTTTCAATGTTGAGCAACCGTCTGAGCATATAATTGATGTGGTAATTGGTGTGATACTTTTTTCAAAAATTAGCGAATAAAAACTGACTTACTAACTAACTCAGAATAGAAAAAGGCAGAGCCATACAAGAGCTGTGACGTTGCTTACAACGGGGTGTGGAAATAAATAAATGTCGTGGTTCAGTCATTTAGTGCTGAATTGTGAGTTATGATAGACATACGTGTTTCCAATCACGGTTTATGTTCAGTGGCAATAAATAACACGAACACTGAGTGTAATTTTACCACACAAAGACAAAGAGCAAGGCAGTACCACTTTATGCGGTACGCTTGGTGGTAAACCAGCACCTTCTCCCGTCCTGCCTGATACTCCATTTTTAAGTACTACCATTACGAGGTATTGAATGCAGAAATATTGCGGGTGTTTATACCCAGAAAACATTATCTCTGTTATTCCCGCCTGAGGACAAGCATGGTAACTAATTCGTCATAGGCAGACTGTCGGCTAACCTAGTCAAACAACAATGAGGAATTAATCGCTTCTGGTATTCCATCATTGTCAATATCTAGCGGCCAAAACGGGACGCCAGCTAAATTGTTTTTCTTCATGAAGCACTTGCCAGCAAACACGGAACATTGAGCCAATCCTGGGGTAATGTTGGCCCACCATCTACGAGGCTGACACCAACTTCAATCCAGCATTGGGTCAGTGTCTCGTGTTTGTTGCCTTCATCTTCTGAATACTTTAAAAATGGCTTTTTGTTATATTTTTTAGAAAGATGTTTAATATTTGGTACGATCATAAGACCAACCAGCTCGACATATCAGTTTCAACTTCACAAGGAAAATTGAACACATCGGGAAAACTCATCAGGTATAATTTTTTCAATCATTGAAATAACGTCCGTTTTGATATATGAATGTGAGCATTATTGATCAGAGTAAAGTAGATCATGGCCGCATACCAATCCTTTTACTGGAACCAGGCTCCAATTTAAACTGAAATTCTTTTCTGATTTATATGAAAATCACTCTTTCACATCTGTCATAGAAACAGAACTGGAAGGTATTGTACGAACGACAATAATTAAAACCCCATTTAATTATTTCTCAAAAATCATTGACCTAATGCAAATGTATAATGCATCCCAGTAGATTACTGACTATGAACTGATAAATGACATTTGCCAACTACCACCTATCGACTGCACGTGCATGGCAGTTCGCAGACAAATCATCACAAAGGTGCTTGTCTGCAGCCAACCCATCTTTTTTATGGAATTTTAAACTGGAAGGATCAGCGGGGTTCGAAACGATTTGCGAGACAGGCAGAGGCTCCAACGCGCCATGTCCTATTCTCTGGTGTTGGCAGACAAGCCTATTCACAGTATTTAGATAAGGGATTCGAACTGTAGGAATGTGGAGTTGTATTGTATGTGTAATTGACCGTTAATTTTTGACTGATGTACCTGTTGAGCCTACATTGTGATGCTATTATGTATAATGTATTTTTACACCATTGAAGTTCGGCTAGACACAAATTCAATTCAATGTGTGTAATTCAAATGAGGTGCGCATACAGCATTCTGATTGCGAGTCTGACAGCACTCTGACCTACAGCAACGTTGACACTACACGTGTGCAGGTGATGCGAATAGCTAGTTTTGAATGGATAATGTATTCCTGATTACTCAAATATAAATGCAAGGCCTTCAATACACATATAGTGCCACCGGTTTGGTGTTAACGAGGTGATTACGCAGGTCGTTGGAAGTGTGATAGCGAACACTACCCTTATGGCCCGGCGTGTGTCATTCGGGTGGTGTGAAAAATCCTGGGAAGGGGTGTGTGTGGTGTACGTAGCCATACACGTTGTCTGCACTGTACCTGACTCAAACCTCTAATACTGATTGTTTAAAATATAATGCTCGTCTTCGTCTTCGCGAACATTGTCAAATAAGGAGAAGTTATTGCTTTGATTATTTTTCCATTTGACACCAGCTCACGAAGATAAATAGTGATTGTCTCGCTGTTCTTCTCCTAATTAAAACAAAATGTTTGTCTTGTTAATTAATTTTTTTTCACTATTATAGTGAAGATAATGTAAGAGACCGAGAATTTCTTAATCATATAACAACAGGAGAAAATAATGATAGAATGAATTGGAAAATAAATCAATAAATCCATTTGAAATCAACAAACCCAGTTGAAATTATGAATCACTTTATATAATTTAAATCGGGACGAAAATCCAATGGCCAAACTGATGGAATTGGACCTTTATTACTCACGATTTGTCATAAGGTTTTGTTAATTAAATTAGCAAAAATGTATTATTATTCCCTCCAGACAGACATTCGTTTTGCTCCTATGTTTCCTAACCTCGTTAACTTTAAAACGTTATTCCGAAGATAAACACCTTGGATTAAGTTTCCTCAATAACTTTCTTCGGCAGGAGTTGGAAAAATTGAAACAAAAAAAAAAGATAAAGTATCTTTATCAAAACGTTTTTCTAAATTAAATATATGATTGAGAAATATATGCACGATTTTTTCAGGACACCTTTCGATTTCGCTTACGATCACTTGCATGTAGAACCACCACACAAACACTAGGAATGAGATCTATTCACATGTCATTAAAATATCAACAACAATATATTTCGATCGGCAACAAATGAAAAATGCGCACTACTCCACACACCAATCCTTTTACCTGACACATGGCTCTAATTTGACCTGATTTTCTTTTCTGATTTATCTGGGAATCACTCATTTACCCCCCCCCCCCCACTGTAAGCAACTCTGTAAATTTGTCGCACAAGTCCAAGACTTTGAAACAATGCTTATTTAACGTTGGATCAGCTTCCCAGTATTAGATCAATATTGTGTCAATGTATTTAATTTCTGGGTGAAGCATCTGATATTGTTCTCTCTTTGTAAGTTTATACATAGGCACATCCCAGATATATCACTGTAACCCTTTATCCGCTAAGTAGGATTATTTATTTTATTTATTTATTTATTGAGACATATTTATAAAGGGTGGACATTATCAGTATTTTATTCAGTTGTAATCGTTTTCATTAGCAGGTTAAATCACAGTTATCGGAAATGAAATGAGTGCTTAAATGTCAATATTTACAAATGTGTGATATCAAAATAAACAAAAGTAATTTTAAGAAATTGTCGATGACTTGAAGTTGCGAATCGCGGCAGCGAGACACAACGTCAAGTCAGTGAAAATTTAAAAATAATAACTCAGCTGATGAGGGGTTACTGTTTCTGATTAACTGTAGTTATAGGGAAAGTATCATTTTCAAGTGCAAAACAAACATTCCATCCTTTATCAACTTATCCTTGTGTGTTGTGTTTTAATTAAAATTATACCCTCGGCATGTAGACGAGATTCCCAAACCTCATAAGACAGGATTAATACTTAACGAGGTAAAAGTGTTATTTTAATTAGAAATGGGCCTGGTATAATTAATGAGCTGGTGTAAGCTGGAAGAACAGAAGCTAAAATTAAATTGTTTTTATGTGGTCCAATTAGTTTTTTTTTTGCGAAATGACTGAAATCTGCGAAATTTATTCACCACGGTAATGTGAATCCGGATATAGTATGCAATGTCCAGCTTCGAGTAACAGTGACAAATAAGCACGGTTATAGTTGTTATTAATCAATTTTATTAGCTTATCAAATTACAGTTATTGAGAACGAAATTTGTGGTTAAACATCAAGATTTCTAAATGGTTGGTCACAAATTTAACACATATGAGTAATTTACACCCATTTAAAGTCGTGGGTCGCGGTAGCGAGATACAACTTCAAGTGGATTAAAATTTTATTTATTTAACTTGTTGCTTTAACATTTCAATTTAATTGTCATGTACTGTGTATTGTGGCATGGCTAAATATAGTTGATAAACAGTACATAGATTCAATATTGTTGGGAGCATCCGTGACTGAGAGGTAGGTACTCGGCCTTAGACTGCCAGGGTTCGAATTTAGTATCCTGTGTCTGGAGGGTAGTGTCATCTTATTCATCACACCATCCTCAGGAGGTCCACCTGGCCCATTTCTGCCTATATCATCACAAAAGTGGCCTAAAACCCTGTTCAATTATTCATGTATTTGATTCCTTTCGTGAACAGAACACCGGACATATTAATAGCATATTCTACGTGATCATTCACGGTGCTAATGCATTATATATGATCTGGCATTGTATATCGCCGCAGGAAAGATGTCAATTACTGACTCGTATATTTCTATTACATTCATTTTTATAGCTGTTTTATTTTCTTTCCCACGTCTGTTCAGATTATCTGCGGCCCAGTTTATATACACTATGGTAGCTGGTTGTCTGACTCAGAAAATAATTATTCGTCATTAACATCATTAATTCATTCGTAATAATTTAGTTTTCGGTAATTACATTTTATTTAATAATGCCTTATCTCTTACTAGTGGTACAGAAACAACACACTCAACTAGAATCCGTGTCCCGACAGTGATCTAGGCGTCATTACTGGATCAGACATTAATTATTTCAGTGCGAATTTGTCTACATACGTCAGATTCTAACGTTTATATAATGAATCGGGCTTTAGGCCACCTTTGTGCACATATAGGCTAAACTGGGCCAGGAGAACCCCCTGAGGATGGTGAGATGATTTTCTAACGTTTATAGTCGGGCTAATGCCATATTGATTGATATCGCTTGATAGCGCTTGTATCGACAAAACCCATCACACTGATTGAAAATTATGATTCGTTTTTTTCTCAATCTTTTTCATCCATAGAAAGTTTCTCGTCCACTCTCAATCAAATAAGAGACTAGCGTTGGAGAATACAAATATACAAGGCAAGTACGTGACGTTGAACAAATGCTTGTTGAATCTTGAGCCAGGTTGTAGAGGATGGACCAAAATTAAACAAACATTGGGTAATGTTTGCTTATACTCCCAGATCAGAATGCTCCATTATCGGACCTATGGTATGTTATGACCATGCCAGACATAGGGCTACTTTCTGGACATATACTAGGGCAGTAAACGATTGAAACCAATAAGTGATTATTCTGATTCTTAAGAACGTATTAACCCTTTGACTTCCAGGCCGGAGTGCATGCCAGGATCCAGATATACTGGTGTGGAAGTTCTATTTTTCGTCATTTGAAGCTGGAATTGCTAACGCAATTTACAGCTTCAAATGACGAAAAATACATAAATGTAGTATATATTTGACGAAAATTTGTGTCATTTTATGATTACGTTCATTGACGAATGACGACGGAAATTTCCGTCATGTATGGTAGTGAAAGGGTTAATAACCGCTCTACACTGAAGTGGTTAGGCTCCGTCATTTAAGCTTCGGATGATACAGAAAAAACGCTTTGTGATCTGGAAAAGAGAGTAATCAGGTCTCACGTCTCATTTGTTGCTGCGTTAATCTCAAAGTTCACGTCATGGGATCAAAAGGGATGACATAAAAACATCACTGTAGACAAAACAACACCCCAAAAGAACACTCCCTGCATAGGGATATTAGCATGAATATTCACTTGGGTTGTTTTAGGTAAAAAAAAAACACAAAACATATGTGGAATATGCAACCATGCTCATCCAATGATGGTTTAATGTTGGGCCAGCGTCGCAGACTGTGGACAACAATAGACCAATATTTGGTGTGTGTTGCGTTGTTGTCTAGGAGAAGGCTGAAGTGCATATTGAGAGAGTCTGGCGGGGAAATATACGGCTAGACAAGTCACGTGAAACCAGCTGGTGGTGTGATCTGGATTCTGATGTCTTATTGCCAGAGACGGGAGCTCGACAACTGTACTCTACCCTGTAGCGTGGATGACAATGACAGCACAAAAGAGACACACATCTACAACATTATGCTAACATTTAGCATCATTGACTTGTTCAAAGTTGGCCTGACGTCTATGGCAGAGGCCCAAGCCTCAAATAAACATCTAACTCGCACATAGACTAGATGTTGATACAATGGCGAGCCACCATCAGCAATGGGCCAGCCCAGCATTGAACCAAACTTGAGGCAATGACTAAGTGTTTACTAGGTTGACACCAGTCTAGACGCTCCTCCTTTTTTTCATTGCTCAATTACCGTGGGATTGTAATTTCACGCCCCGTGACCAGGACTCTCGTCAAATGGAGGATCCCTCCAGAGTAGGAATCTAAGCACAAAGAATAATATCAACGATCCCCTTAGTGCATCTACCGAATCAACAGTGTTTAGACCATATTATGTAACAAGTTGCATATTATGTCTGGTTACATTATTCGGTCACAGCATAAATGAAAGCCTTCGATTCTAAGTTGCTTCCACAATAAAGTGTAGCATCTCATTTTAAATAACGACGGGGCTCTGGTGAAGTGGTCACGCTGCCTGTCACGCCAGAGCTAGCGTTCAGGGACTCATCTTACAATTAACATTGTCTTAACCTACTCTTATTTTCATCAGAAAAGTTAGGATAAATCTCAACTTTTGTGATTAGAATAAAAGAAGGTTAAGATAATCTTATTTTAAGATTCTTTGTGATTTTATGATTCCTGGTGTTCATATCAGGCTTAAAAACGAAATGACTCGTAAAGATTCAGTATTGTGTCACGGATCCGCCATGATCGAGATATACAGTAATTGGCCTCAGACCTCCAGGGCTAGAGTTTTTATTCCTGTTTCCGGACATGTGAAAGCAATACATAATTAATACAATTTCTCGCGTCATAATATTATAAAATCATAGCACATATTTCAGTTTTTGCTGTAAATTGACTATTATTGCTTGATATGTCGAGTCCTCTCAACATTTGCTCCCAGCAGAAGGTTCCAACGGACAACTTTTGTATGCAATGTAGACAGTCGTGTGTGGTGAATAATCACCCTGATCTGTTTTGTGACAACCATCGTGAATAACACTATGTAATCTCAGCGGAATCACGAATTTAATGGAAGTGATAACTCCCCACACGTTGTTAAAAAACCTTACAGCGCGGGGACAGACTTCAGTCATCAGAATCTAACGTCTATAGACGTCAGATTCTGACGCGGGGATCGACTTTAGTCATCAGAATCTAACGTCTATAGACGTCAGATTCTGACGCGGGGATATACTTCAGTCATCAGAATCTAACGTCTATAGACGTCAGATTCTGACGCGGGGATCGACTTCAGTCATCAGAATCTAATGTCTATAGACGTCAGATTCTGATGCGGGGATTGACTTCAGTCATCAGAATCTAACGTCTATATACGTCAGATTCTGATGCGGGGATCGACTTCAGTCATCAGAATCTAACGTCTATAGACGTCAGATTCTGATGCGGGGATCGACTTCAGTCATCAGAATCTAACGTCTATAGATGTCAGATTCTGACGCGGGGATAGACTTCAGTAATCAGAATTTAACGTCTATAGACGTCTGAAAACGTCAGATTCTGACGCGGGGATCGACTTCAGTCATCAGAATCTAACGTCTATAGACGTCAGATTCTGACGCGGGGATAGACTTCAGTCATCAGAATCTAACGTCTATAGACGTCAGATTCTGACGCGGGGATAGACTTTAGTCATCAGAATCTAACGTCTATAGAATTCAGATTCTGACGCGGGGATCGACTTTAGTCGTCAGAATCTAACGTCTATAGACGTCAGATTCTGACGCGGGGATCGACTTTAGTCATCAGAATCTAACGTCTATAGACGTCAGATTCTGACGCGGGGATCGACTTTAGTTGTCAGAATCTAACGTTTATAGACGTCAGATTCTGACGACTAAAGTCGATCCCGGCACTGTGAGATAAAACATATTTATAATGGCCGTAGACCCATAACAAGAATTCAAATGAATCAGAAATAGCTAACTAAAACATTTATGATGATTTTAAATTGAAATGATGTATGCGAAGGTATTTCAGCGCTTTAAGGGTTAACAAACAGTGCTTCGCCAAAACGTTTCTCTCAATACATTATTAGGATGTTTAGTATTATTTACAACCCCAAGCTATTATTATGCTTCAGCTATTTATCGCTACTATGACACACAGCTCCAAATGGGGTGAACAAAGTTTGAATCGTGACAGGGGCCAGTCTAGAATTTACTTCCCTGAATGACAAAATAAAAAATTTGCAATGGCTTTGGGTGTGTGTTTTCACGGGATAATATTATATCGTTTTGATGAAAGTTCGCTGCTTGAGATAAAATTAAAAAAACGACGAATTAATGAATCACGACATAAAATAAACATGTATAGGATTTTCAAATGTAAAAAGAAACCCATATATCAAAAGTAGAAAAACGTATTAATCCCACTCGCTTAACTCCTATTAGTATTAGCACCTGTCTGTTTTCTTATATCATAGTAACTTATTTGAATAAGTCTGGTAATTAATGAGTTTCAACCGCTTATCCACTATATCTTTGCGAGACACAAATGTAAGTGTAAAAATGATTTATAATCGTCAATTTTTTACCACCAAGTTAACGAATTTGTTTATTGACCCATAAGGCCATAAAATATTTTTTTCTACACCAAGATTTTTCAATTTGAAATCATCATAGATGTTTTAGTCACCTCTTTCCGCCTCATTAAAATACCTTGAATGAATAGTTTGCTCTTACAATACCGGGATCGACAAAATCTGACGTCAAAAGACGTCAGATTCTGACGTCTATAGTCGGTCCCCGTGCTAAACAGGTAAAAATAAACGTGTCTTTAGAGATTTTGTCACTTCCAAAATCCGATATCCGGTGACTTAATAAACATAGAGGCGTTTATAGCTCTTAGTCCTTGTACGGTAATGTGTTGTCGCTGAAAAAATGAGAGATTTTCTGAATAAATTGTATTCCCTATATATACAAACAACACTGATTTCCCATATTCAGCCGGAATGCTGTAGCAGCCTAGCTAGAGTTGTGGCTACGATATTAATTTAAATGTTGGTTGCTGGTTACAGTTGCGATACCTGTCTCAGCCGCCATATCGCCCGGCTATTTGTATTCTTTTTGATTCCGCTCTGGATGTGAATTGCAGCTGCTATTGTAATGTAAATGTGAATGAATGAATACATAAATGAAGACGATATGCAGGTGGTGTTTATATGAGTGAGATATAAGAAAATACAGCACTTGTTCAATGAATAGGGTGTCGTGTTTTTCAATCACGCACGAAAAATGAACACCGCTTGTATTATCTCACTTGATCATGTCACATGACATAACTACAGCGATATTAACAAATTACAGCGATATGGATTGACACCGATGTGTTTCTGATACTGAAACCGCCTGCACAAAGGGAATCTTTTCTGTGGTTTTTAGTATGATCATTGTATCTTCTCGTCGATTGAAATCCTTCTGGGGTAATATTCTATAGGCAGAATGATAAACCACCTTGGATAAACTAAGAGCCTACACATGACATAGCTGCCATATAGTGCGGTTAAAACTACAGCAAGTGTGATTTATGGGATGATACCAATACACGTCTCATAGTGTAAGCCACTGCACAGAATGTCAGAATATATGCTGTGGCTTTTACCATGATCTTTGCATCTTGTTCTGGGGTAACATTCTATCAGCAGTATTATGAAGAGCCCCCACCTGGGTACATCTCACCAGATACAATGTCTAATACGGACCACACTGCGATAGTTTATGCAAATTATTTGTTTATGAAAACCTCACGTGTACAGAGTTTGAGAATCTATGATATGGTTTTGACCATGAACTTTGTATATTTTCCTCAGTCTGGGTTAATATTCTATAAGCGGTATGATAGAGAGCCTCCACCTGGGTACATCTGATCAGCTTACATGTCTAATACGGGGACCGTTCTTAGTCTATTGCACGCCTGCGATAGTATACTCACATTATTTGCAATGACAGCCTCCTATCCGATTCCCAGTTACTCTCACAGTAAAACGTAGCATCTCATTTTTTATAACGACGGGGCTCTGGTGTAGTGGATACGCTGCCTGTCACGCAGGAGCTTACGTTCAGGGACTCATCCCACTAAACATCTTACAATTAAGATTTACTTAACTTTCTCTCATTTCAATTAAAAAAGTTAAGACAAATCTTATCTTTTCTAATGAAAATAAGCGAAAGTTAGGACGTGGGATAAGCCCCTGGTGTTCATGCTTCAAAAAAACGAAATGATTCGTAAATAGTCAGTATTCTAAGGATCCCCCCCGATCGAGAAGTAGCGTGACTTGCCTCAGAACGTCACAGCTAGATTTTAGAATCATGTTACTGGACATGTGAATATTTACTATCCGTGTGACGGCTGATGTTGTGCCAGCCTCGTAGAAGATGGGCCAACAGCAACCCAGCATTGGTTCATCAACATGTGTTTGCTGGGGTGGGCATTTGCTGTGGGTGGATATTTTGACGACGTGAGTTACTCCCAATCATTGAGCTGAGTCTGTATAATCATTTTATTTTTCTCGCAGCACTCTATCGTGGAGGTGATGTGGAAGAAGAATCCCGCCAATGAGACGTGATGTCAAAGCAGGTCAAGAAACGATTCATTCCGCGCATGCCCAAAGAGGAGTCACACAATAGCACGTCTATCAGCCTAATTGAACGCGGAATTTACTCTCAGATCGCGGGGGGTTTGGTCCGAGATCGCGGAGGTCTGGTCTGAGATCGCAGGGGTTCTGGTTCGAGATCGCGGGGGGTCTGGTCCGAGATCGCAGGGGGTCTGGTCCGAGATCGCGGGGGTCTGGTCCGAGATCGCGGGGTTCTGATCTGAGATCGCACAGAAGCCATAATAGACCGGCTTCAGATGGAGCTAGGTGCCACCTGGAATGGCTATTAATGACATAAGTTTTTTTTGAATCCTTATGATGTCTGCGAACATAAAAATTTACGTAAACGTACATCTCTGGGTGCGTTTGGCTGAAATAGGCTAATAATGACAGTAAAATTATCAAATTTGTGAAAAAAATGATATATTGGAAATAAAAAAGGGAATGATATATGACTTAAGCCATAATATATCCTTGATGAACTTGTATCAACATGTTGTTTTTATAACATACCAAAAAACAAAATGGCTACTGATATAGGGACAAAATGGCGACCAAAATGGCAAAAATTGTATGGAATAATGTGTACTTGATATATATGATGGCTAGGGGTAAGTTGTCACCCGGTAGGGAAATTTAAGGCACTTTTATTTTCACATAGCTGGGGCCAGAATAGACACAGGTGCTCACATGGATGTAAAATTGTATATCCGATCATTGACAAATATACAAGAGAGCTTTAAGTTGGTATTTTAGCAATGAGCCATTATAGGGCAGATCTCAGCAATTAGCCATTATAGGCCAGATGTCAGCAATGAGTCATTATAGGGCAGATATCAGCCATGAGCCATTATAGGCCAGATGTCAGCAATGAGCCATTATAGGGCAGATGTCAGCAATTAGCCACCATAGGCCAGATGTCAGCAATGAGCCATTATAGGCCAGATGTCAGCAATTACCCACCATAGGCCAGATGTCAGCAATGAGCCATTATAGGGCAGATGTCAGCAATTAGCCACCATAGGTCAGATGTCAGTAATGAGTCACCATAGGCCAGATGTCAGCAATGAGCCATTATAGGCCAGATGTCAGCAATTAGCCACCATAGGCCAGATGTCAGCAATTAGCCACCATAGGCCAGATGTCAGCAATGAGCCATTATAGGCCAGATGTCAGCAATTAGCCACCATAGGACAGATGTCAGCAATGAGCCATTATAGGCCAGATGTCAGCAATGAGCCACCATAGGTCAGATGTCAGCAATTAGCCACCGTAGGCCAGATGTCAGCAATGAGCCATTATAGGCCAGATGTCAGCAATGAGCCATTATAGGCCAGATGTCAGCAATGAGCCACCATAGGCCAGATGTCAGCAATGAGCCACCATAGGCCAGATGTCAGCAATAGCCACCGTAGGCCAGATGTCAGCAATGAGCCACCATAGGCCATATGTCAGCAATGAGCCACCATAGGCCAGATGTCAGCAATTAGCCACCATAGGCCAGATGTCAGCAATGAGCCACCATAGGCCAGATGTCAGCAATGAGCCACCATAGGCCAGATGTCAGCAATGAACCACCATAGGCCAGATGTCAGCAATTAGCCACCGTAGGCCAGATGTCAGCAATGAGCCACCATAGGTCATATGTCCGCAATGAGCCATTATAGGTCAGATGTCAGCAATTAGCCACCGTAGGCCAGATGTCAGCAATGAGCCACCATAGGTCAGATGTCAGCAATGAGCCACCATAGGTCAGATGTCAGCAATTAGCCGTTATAGGGCAGATGTCAGCAATTAGCCACCATAGGCCAGATTTCAGCAATGAGCCACCGTAGGCCAGATAACAGCAATGAGCCATTATAGGCCAGATGTCAGCAATTAGCCACCATAGGCCAGATGTCAGCAATGAGCCACCATAGGCCAGAAGTCAGCAATTAGCCACCATAGGCCAGGTGTCAGCAGTGAGCCACCATAGGTCAGATAACAGCAATGAGCCATTATAGGCCAGATGTCAGCAATTAGCCACCATAGGCCAGATGTCAGCAATGAGCCATTATAGGCCAGATGTCAGCAATGAGCCACCATAGGCCAGATGTCAGCAATGAGCCATTATAGGCCAGATGTCAGTAATGAGCCACCATAGGCCAGATGTCAGCAATTAACCACTATAGGCAAGATGTCAGCAATGAGCCATTATAGGCCAGATGTCAGTAATGAGCCACCATAGGCCAGATGTCAGCAATTAGCCACCATAGGCCAGATGTCAGCAATAGCCACCGTAGGCCAGATGTCAGCAATGAGCCACCATAGGCCAGATGTCAGCAATGAGCCACCATAGGCCGGATGTCAGCAATTAGCCACCATAGGCCAGATGTCAGCAATGAGCCACCATAGGCCAGATGTCATCAATTAGCCATTGTAGGCCAGATGTCAGCAATGAGCCATTATAGGCCAGATGTCAGCAATTAGCCACTATAGGCCAGATGTCAGCAATGAGCCACCATAGGTCAGATGTCAGCAATGAGCCATTATAGGCCAGATGTCAGCAATTAGCCACCATAGGCCAGATGTCAGCAATGAGCCATTATAGGCCAGATGTCAGCAATGAGCCACCATAGGCCAGATGTCAGCAATGAGCCATTATAGGCCAGATGTCAGTAATGAGCCACCATAGGCCAGATGTCAGCAATTAACCACTATAGGCCAGATGTCAGCAATGAGCCATTATAGGCCAGATGTCAGTAATGAGCCACTATAGGCCAGATGTCAGCAATTAGCCACCGTAGGCCAGATGTCAGCAGTTAGCCACCATAGTCCAGATGTCAGCAATGAGCCACAATAGGCCAGATGTCAGTAATGAGCCACCATAGGCCAGATGTCAGCAATTAACCACCATAGGCCAGATGTCAGCAATGAGTCACCATAGGTCAGATGTCAGCAATTAGCCACTATAGGCCAGATGTCAGCAATGAGTCACAATGGGCCAGATGTCAGTAATGAGCCACCATAGGCCAGATGTCAGCAATGAGCCATTATAGGCCAGATGTCAGCAATGAGCCACCATAGGCCAGATGTCAGTAATGAGCCACCATAGGCCAGATGTCAGTAATGAGCCATTATAGGCCAGATGTCAGCAATGAGCCACCATAGGGCAGATGTCAGTAATGAGCCACCATAGTCCAGATGTCAGCAATGAGCCACCATAGGCCAGATGTCAGCAATGAGCCACCATAGGCCAGATGTCAGCAATTAGCCACCATAGGCCAGATGTCAGTAATGAGCCACCATAGGGCAGATGTCAGCAATTAGCCACCATAGGCCAGATGTCAGCAATGAGCCATTATAGGCCAGATGTCAGCAATGAGCCATCATAGGCCAGATGTCAGTAATGAGCCACCATAGGCCAGATGTCAGCAATGAGCCACCATAGGCCAGATGTCAGCAATTAGCCACCATAGGTCAGATGTCAGCAATGAGCCATTATAGGCCAGATGTCAGCAATGAGCCACCATAGGCCAGATGTCAGTAATGAGCCATTATAGGCCAGATGTCAGCAATGAGCCACCATAGGCCAGATGTCAGTAATGAGCCATTATAGGCCAGATGTCAGCAATCAGCCACCATAGGGCAGATGTCAGCAATGAGCCACCATAGGGCAGATGTCAGTAATGAGCTATTATAGGCCAGATGTCAGCAATGAGCCACCATAGGGCAGATGTCAGCAATGAGCCACCATAGGGCAGATGTCAGTAATGAGCCACCATAGGCCAGATGTCAGCAATGAGCCATTATAGGCCAGATGTCAGCAATGAGCCACCATAGGCCAGATGTCATCAATGAGCCATTATAGGCCAGATGTCAGCAATTAGCCACAAACGGCCAGATGACAGCAATTTAGTTTTGGCATTACGTATTGGCACAGGCAGGGCGTTCCATAAGGTTGGTCCAGATATAGAGAAAGCTCTTGACCGAGTCTTATGTGTTATGCAAGGAAAAACAAATTTATTTGAATTTGTGGAGAGTACATATTTTGCGCATTTCGGCCGAACAAGTACCTCATATACCAACGAAAACATGTATATATATATACTCACGCATAATAAGGTATGCATAAATATATACAATGTTATACAGCAAAAATTACAAATCTGCACTTTATTTACACATATGATTGTTACCATACCTACAAATAATATAGGCCTACGTTATTTTTAAAGAATAAAATATTATTTGAATATATTTAAATCTTAACAGTTGCAGGTAATCATGATAATTATATGGAACAAACATTGACTAGATAGATTCCACTTAAGGAAGAAACATAAAACGTTTATAATTATATAAACAAAAACATATCTAAACAATTACCATGTACAATCATATTGAACCCACCGGATCATTCGCATGGTGTTCTAATATATAAGCGAATGTCTATGTATAGGACTACGTATATATACACAGGCATAATCACACACATATATATATAATAAGTATGTACATTGCTGCATAACCTGATAACTATGTAAAGTTACATAATATGTGAATATTACACATGCGATGCACAATACCAGTTGATTAATATATACATTGATTATAGTAAAAATAAACATATATAAATTTACAAATGATCAACAATAGAAAAAATCGATATTACAAGCAATCATGTATGTGTACTTGACATTATGACATTATCTTCATAATGATAAAATAATAAAATCCTTGATACTATTCAATATAATAAAATTTTCTGTACACTTCTAAAATAGAATGTAATTCAGCACAATTGTAGACATTGATTCTAAATTACATAGTTTGAAATAGATATAGAAAACCTAAGGAGATAGCTAGAGAACACATAACAATTACTGATTACCATGATTAAGAAATGATTTGTATTCTGTTCTAAACTGATTATTTGTCTTAGCTCTGCGGATCTTGTTACTCAACAAATTCCATATATTGGGTCCAGTGTATCATAAACTTTTTGGGTGTGCTTTTGGTATATGGAGTTTGTTTGTTTGTTTTCTACCTTAATGTATGTTGTGTATTTATGCATGCAGGTTAAAACATGTTTGTTATGTGAGATGGCGTTCTGTTATTCGTCGCTTTAAAAACCATAAATGCTTGCCGCTCACGAGTAATTTGATCGAATGTTTGCCACTGAAGCTTGGAAAATAAAGGTGCTGAAGGAGCATAGCGATCAGCCTCAAGGATCAAGCGTGCAGCTTGTTTTTGTAACTTTATTAATGTGTCAATGTCGCTCTTACTGCAGTTACCCCATACTGAACAGCAGTATTCTAAATGAGGTTTAATGTAGTAATTATAGTATAAGATTCGAATTGGTGTTGCCAGATATTTTCTATTTTTTCTAAGTATTGAAATTTTACAAATAATTGTTTGTCTTACCTTTTTTACTTCTGGGTGCCAAGCAAGATTGTTATCGATTAATATATCCAATAGTTTTTCTTGTTTTGCACTGATATTTGTATTTCCATGTAAATTTATGTTGAGGTCCCCTTGTGCTTCTTTCAGACGATAATTTTTATGTCTTGATGTGATAAGCATTGCTTTGATATTCTCAATATTGATCACCATTCCATTATCCTCACACCAGTTATAGGTTCTCTCACCTTCTAGATCAAAGTTCTGCTTTGCAATGTCGATGTTCTTGTTACATACACTTATGGTTGCGTCATCGGGAAATAAAGCTGTATCTCCTGTTGGATTCTCTAGCGGCAAATCATTAATGTAAATAAGAAATAATAAGGGGCCTAGTATTGAACCTTGAGGGACGCCAAATTCAGTGGTCAGTTCATCTGAAGAATTTGCATTAATCTTAACTGCTTGTTTGCGATCTGTTAAGTATGATTGAAACCAAAGAAATGAGTTATTATCTAAGTTGTACAATTTAAGCTTCTCGAGCAATATATTTTTGTTAACAAGATCAAACGCTTTACATAGGTCTATGAAAAGTACTCCACAAGATTCATTTTTTTTAAATAGAATTGAGCCAGTTATCTGTCATGGCGATGAGTGCAGTTTCACAAGAATGATTACTGCGAAATCCGTATTGTTTTGACGAAAATAAATCTTTCATGCTTAGAAATTCATAAAAAGAATTATACACATGTTTTTCTAAAAATTTAGACAGGAGTGGTAATATAGATATGGGTCTGTAATTTTTAGGATCTTGAGTAGAATTTCTCTTATGAAGAGAAATAATACGAGCTTTTTTCAAATCCGCAGGAAATGTTTTATAGCGAATGCTATGGTTACAAATATCACAAATCTGTTTAACTATCATGGGGGAAGAAAGTTTTAGAATCTTTGCTGATATTTTATCATTTCCTGTAGCTTTATTTGAATCAAGTTGACTTATAAATTTCATGACGAAATGCTCTGTCATCAATGGTATTTTATAAATATTCCCTACTGAAAGTTTGCCCTTGATAAATTCTTTAGAAGTTGCATGTTAGGTATGTGTGTGCTGTCTTTACGTGGGCGACTCAAATATTTATGTGCCATGTTGGTGAAATGTTTGTTGAAGATATTAGCTATGTCGCTGTCATGTGTGTATGTTTTGTTATTATATGTTATAGTCGCAATGTTGTTATAGTTCGCAGGTGTGTTATTAAGTTCTCTAAACAACTTAGACAGCATTTTAGGGTTATTTTTGTTGGTTTCGATAGATTTTGAATAATATGTCTCTTTTGCTTGGCGTATTAAAAGTGTATTTTTGTTTCTCCAATGCTTATAGTTATCTTCGTTTTTATTCTTTTTTGCGTTTTCTCGCATTTTTAACGCAGTTAGTATATCTTGTGTCATCCAGGCGGGCTGATTTGGTCATTTTATTCGTTTTTTGACCATTGGTAGGTGTTTATTTAAGACATTGGAAAATACATTCACAAAATTGTTAAGACATTCATCTGTCGTACACGTTGTTTGATTACTATCCAGCCAATCTGCATTTTGATGATCTTTCAAGTAATCATTCGGTTTATAATGAGTGGTGTAGTTTATAAGGTAAAAAGCACTGGTCCCAGCACAGAGCCCTGTGGAACTCATATGAGAGTTGATTTTTAAGGATTGGTGCCTATTTTGCAAATAAAAAGAAAACGAAATTTGGGCCTGGCCAGATATTCCATACCAATCGGAAAGTCGATCTGTTAATGTAGCTTGGTTAATGGTGTAGAAAGCAAGGTCAGAGCCGTAACTTCTCCCTTGCCCATACTAATAATGATATGAGCTTTCAATAGGGCCGACTCTGCAGAATGATGTTTCCTGTGGGCTGATTGTAATGGATTGGATACATGGTTTTTTAGTATATGAGCTTGCAGCCGATTGGCAACTACCTTTTCTAAGATAAAGGAAATGAAACTTGAGTGAGATACAGGCCTGTAATTTTTCAGCTCGTTTTTGGGAAGATATGTTTTTTAAAGTAGTGGTCTTAAATGGGCTTTTTTGAAATTTTGCGGAAATGTACTAGTTTCCATTGAAATGTTTATGATGTCAGTGATGGGAGTTATTAACATGTCGAGACAATTTTTCCGCACGCTTGTAGAAATGGGATCCGGATCACATGATTTTGAAGATGAGTTCCAAAAAAGCTTTTCAATTTCATCTTGTTGCGCACGTTCCGAAACGTCCATTTTGGATCTAATTTCTATTTTTTTGCACTTGTGGAATATTCTGTACTTTATCTGGAACTTTGGAACAGATAGTTTCAATGTCATCCACAAAACACATAAGAAATGATGACAAATTGATTTTGCTGATGTGAATTCCGACAGTTTCAGATTACCCCCCCCCCCCCCCTGTTCAGGTTACCCCCGGGGGTAATCTGAAACTAGTTTCAAGTTACGCCCTCTAGTTTCAAATTACCCCCTCAATTTTACCGGTTAACTTTCAATGATACCAATAAATTATACTTTATATTTTCATCACATGTCATTGGGACATAACGGAACTAACTGAAACAAATATGTTGACAAGAGGTTTAAAATCACCTTAATCTTCATAAAACCCTTTAATCTCTATTTCAACTAACGATAAAAAATGTTAGCGCGAGGGCTCAAAACACTTTAATCTTCATATAACCCTTTGAGCGAAAAAATGTTATTAGCACGATGTCTCAAAACTTATTAATTTCCATAAAGCAGGGGTTAATGCAGATAACGAGGATGTTTATGGGTTAATGCAGATGGCCAGGGATAGCAATAGGTTAGTCTAAAAAATGAGAGAGCTTCGATTGATTGATTGATTGATTGTTTGATTGATTGATTGATTGATTGATTGATTGATTGATTGATTAATTGATTGATTGATTGATTGATTGATTGATTGATTGATTGATTGATTGATTGATTGATTGATTGATTGATTGATTGATTGATTGATTGATTGATTGATTGATTGATTAAATGATTGATTGATTGATTGATTGATTGATTGATTGATTGATTGATTGATTGATTGATTGATTGATTGATTGGTTGATTGGTTGATTGATTGATTGATTGATTGATTGATTGATTAATTGATTGATTGATTGATTGATTGATTGATTGATTGATTGATTGATTGATTGATTGATTGATTGATTGATTGATTGATTGATTGATTGATTGATTGATTGATTGATTGATTGATTGATTGATTGATTGATTGATTGATTGATTGATTGATTGATTGATTGATTGAGGTATTTTTTATGATTAGTTTTGTATGAGTTGAACTTATCTCTGTTAGTTACTTTGAGAGGTCATATTACGGTCATATTCCTGCAGTGGGTTACAATTTTTGGTGGATTTTTATTCTGACAATCTACAGACTTGATTCTTCGAGCATGATCACATGATATCATAGCTTGTTCCAATCCCCCACTCTGGTACATCCATATCTGACCAAATTAAAATCACAATGAAATGACCATGATGAATAGCAATTTACCAAGATGCCATCATTGTCTGCATGTCCCACGCGGCGAAAACAAATCTTAGTCAACGCTGATTCAAGGTTTACCCCTTTAAGTGGCAAATTATTTAATTGTAATTTCATTCATTTGAAGTTGTGTCTCACTGATGCGATCCACAACTTCGAGTGAGTGAAAATTATTCAGATTTGATAAAATGGATGTCAACAATTTTAAAATCTGCCTGGTTGGTGTCGATGTCAAGTTTTGCTTTAACGTATTCAAAAGCTGGCCTTTAATGTCCTGATAAAAAAATGAAAAAAAATACAATCGGGATTGGATCTCACGAAAAATCATCCTAGCTTTATCCTCTTTCCATTTAATTAGAATAAAATAGTAGTAATGCTAGCTTATCTAATAAAAATTAGAGAAAGTTAGAATAATATTCAATGTTAGGATTCAGTCAGATAGCCATGTATTTTGCAGAACAAGTTCGAAAGTTGATCCCTGGACGCATGAACAACATTCAAACATCGCTGGCCCAATGTGTTACAGGTGTCAGTTTTCCAGCAAAAAAAGTAGGTTAGTCCTGGTCACGCTGCGTGCCTATTACCCCGAGGCTATGGCCTCTAGTGCTCAGATTTTAAATGTGTCTCCTCTGGGTAAGCAACAGTATTGTGTGGAGCCTCCATGACCAATAGGTAGCGTGCTCGGCCTCAGACCACCATCCATCAGGCCATCTGGTCCAGTATAATCTAATGAGGATGGTGTTACCGCCTAGATACAAGACATATTTTGTTTAAAGATATGAATGCCAGATCCGGACAAAAATGTTAGCCACTGCAACAGGCAGAGTCATTATGTAGCCGTAAGTTGAATAGCATGATGCATTTATCAAATATTGTTTTAATACTGGTTTAATGCTTTTGCCAAGTACCATATTCTCTTTCTCTTAAAAAAAAGAAATGGAGGGCTTTGTTTTTTAGACTAACATAGTTAGTCAATGTCCATTGTACAGGGGTAGAATACTACATTTGGTCCTAAGGTGTTTTTGTTCCACAGCGCACTAGATGAATCGTTAATATTATTGTTTGTGTTTAGAGTCCTACCCTTCATTTGACGACAGTCCTGGCCACAGAGCGTGAACTTATAATCCCACGGTAATTGATCGATTTATAAAGTCTAGACTTTTGCCAGCCCAGAAAACATTAATGATGGCTTCAATACTGATTCAATGCTGGGCCAGCATCACAGATGGTGGGTCAATGCTGTAGAAACATTGAGTCTATGTAAGAGCCAAATGTTTATATAATGCTGGGCATATGTCGTAGACAGTGGGCCAATTTCAATTCAACATTGAGTCTGTGTGAAAGTCAATGATGATTCAATGTTATAGACCAGTCCCTATTTTCTGTTGTAGACGAACTGTTTTAAAGTAGTCCACTGTGTACGAACAGCGGGAGTATTGTGGGGAGCCTCCGTGACCGAGAGGTAGCGTGCTCGGCCTCAGACCGCCAGGGCTCGAATTTCGAATCCTGTGTCTGGAGGACAGTGTCATCTCAATCATCTCACCATCCTCAGGAGGTTCTCCTGGCCCAGTTTAGCCTATATGTGCACAAAGGTGGCCTAAAGCCCGATTCATTTCATTTACGAACAGCGGGACACATCTGTACGCAGAAAGCACCAGGCTGATTACAGAGATAGAGGCAACTGGGGTATAACGACATGCAGCCTTTCCTAAAAGAACTATTTTAGTGACTAGGTGGCTACCCAGCAAACACGACACATTGCACCAATGGTGGGTCAATGTTGGACCGCCGTCTACGACGTCGGCCCAACATTGACCCACCATTGGTGTAATGTCTCGTGTTTGCTGGGTAGGTGTAATAGGGATAATTCAACTAGACCATTTCACTCATGGACCAATCACTGATATATATTTTTGGATCTAGTCTGAGCCGCTCCAGTTACCTCTATTATCGGCCAGCTAGTTTCACATTGCCAGTCACCTTGAATGTGAATTGTTAGAGGATAGAGTAGGGTCGTCTTCTGTCCCTCATAATAAGATATCAGAATTCAGATCACACCACCTGCTGGTCTACTTGTCTAGCCGTATCATTTCCCGCCAGATGCTCTCAATATGCACATCTCCCTAGTCAACCAGTAGATCCAATGATGGTTTAATGTTGGGCCAACGTCACAGATTTTGGACCAAAATCAATCCAGCCTTGGGTGAGCACATTGCGTTTACTGGTCAGACAATCACTCGTAAAACATCAGTCCATTGCTGGTTAATGTAGGGGCAACATCGGATGATCGTCTCCTGATTACTTGGATTCCCCCTACACACCGATCTGTCTTCCATCACTCGCCAAACTCTGGTTTACCATTATTGATCTGTGACCTTAGAGTGGTTTGGCTTCAGCAGTCATGGAAGAAACATAACATCACTGGAGAAGAATCATTGTGTTCGATAAGAAACACCAAATCACTTGGAATGTGTATTATCTATTTTCAGAGAAGAGATATAATTCGCATAAAAATACATCATTCTGTTCTCAATCACTAGATTTATTTTCAAGAAAATGAAATAAAACGAATCGGGCTTTAAACCACCTTTGTGCACATATAGGCTAAACTGGGCCAGGACAACATACTGAGGATAGTGAGATTAATGAGATGACACTGTCCTCCAGACACAATTATTCTCAAGAACATTCACCCACTCACCCAATCATTTAATAACTTTTCCAAAAGTTGTCCAAAATTGTTTTTTATTGTTCTTTGTCCGCCCTCCCTTTTTAGATTTTCTATTTTTTCTGATCGAACACAGAGAAAAAAACATACTGTCCTAAAATTAGATGATATTCCAGACTTCTATTTTTCTCTTGTCGCGATGGTGGCACAATGTGCAAACAATACCAATAAGTCAACTCACTCATGCGAAATGCTGCGGAATATCCCAGTTCACATGGCATGCCGTGAGGTATACTCTGGGGTCACAGGATTATCTCTCTATTTATAGTTCAATGAACGTATCTTATTCATCTCAAATCTATCTAGCAAACATGAGACATTGATCCAATGTTGTATTGATGTTGGACCGACGTCGTAACATTGGATCGATGTCTTGTGTTTGCTGGATATTCTGCAACTGCGAATAATCTACATTAAGTACTAAACTTTTCGCTCACAATTATTATCAGAAGGT